>SKCR01037706.1:0-68744 GCA_019454045.1 Zanthoxylum bungeanum
AACGACGGAGATCGACTTCAACTTCTCTGCTTGGAAGAATGTCCCAAGTAAGAGTTTTTATTTTATTTTATCTTCAAGTTTTAGATTGCTCGGTTGCTGCATGTAATTTGTCTTTGCACTTCATTTTTTTTTTTTCTGACTGAAATTTTAGGGTCTTCGAGCTTCTCCACAAAGTGCTGGGTTCTCATTCCTTAATAGTCGGGTGCTTGGTGGACTGGAAGACTTGCGACAAGTTGAAGCGAAGTATCCGGCTCTGCTTTTTAAACAGCAACTCACGGCCTTCCTTGAGAAGATATATGGAATGATAAGAGACAATTTGAAGAAAGAAATTTCCCCATTGCTAGGATTGTGTATCCAGGTAACTGATAAACCTTTGTCCTATATTTGATTATTAGAATTTAGTTCTCACATGGGGGAAGGGAATCTAAAGCATCCCTCGCTGTATTCATGGTTCATACATTACAATGCAGGCACCTCGGACATCGCGGGCTAGTTTAGTGAAGGGTCGTTCTCAAGCCAATGCTGTAGCCCAGAAAACTCTAATTGCTCATTGGCAAAGCATTGTGAAAAGCTTAAATAATTACTTGAAGACAATGAGAGCCAACTATGTGAGTCCAAGGGTCCAAAACAGTGCCTTTTTTATTTATTTTCTCTCTTTCCTTCTCTTTAATAGTATTAATCCATTATCATTCTCGTATGATTGTGCAGGTTCCTCCATTCCTAATTCGCAAGGTTTGCACACAGATATTCTCATTTATCAATGTTCAATTGTTTAATAGGTAAATGCATATAAAATCCAATTTCTCGGTCATATTTACTTCGATATGATATATATATAGAGTTATTTAATGACGTTGAAATTTTGATCTGCAGTCTTCTTTTGCGACGTGAATGTTGCTCATTTAGCAATGGAGAGTTTGTTAAAGCTGGGCTGGCAGAACTGGAGCAATGGTGCCATGATACAACTGAGGAGGTGATGTCAGTTTATCTTTTGCGATCTTTCTTTGTTTCTATCCATCATCATACTGATATCTGTTGCGTATTCAGTTTTCAGGCTCAGCCTGGGATGAATTGAAGCATATTAGACAAGCAGTTGGTTTTCTGGTTTGTTCAATTAATCTTGCTTTTCATTCAAGTGCTGTCATAATTTTCCCTGATACCGCATATGAACCATTATTCCTTACTCTGATTTTTCCGATATATCAGGTCATTCATCAGAAGCCGAAGAAGACCTTGAAAGAAATAACAAATGATCTTTGCCCGGTGAGTACCTTCTCTCCTTTAAAAACCCACCCATCCATCTGGCAACATCCCGCCCCAAAACTTCTCCATTCTCTGCGTGTCTTTGTATGCTCACTCAATTATTCTCGGCTTCAGGGTCTTAGCATACAACAGCTGTATAGGATAAGTACAATGTACTGGGATGACAAATATGGTACACACAGTGTATCTTCAGAGGTAAGTTGTACACACAATGTGAATACGAGATCATATTTACTTCACAAAGCTAACTTTTCCTGGAATGAGTTGAAACAATGATCGTCTTTTAACCAAAATTTAATTTTGGATCCGTCTTTTTTTGTTGTATTTTCAATAAATCTTCTCTAACTGTAGGTAATCTCGAGCATGAGAGTGATGATGACGGAGGACTCAAACAATGCTGTCAGCAGTTCATTTTTATTGGATGACGACTCAAGGTAATTGTTTCCAACTATTACATACATTTAATACAAATTCTCGATTTCATGCATTTCCGCGGCTGTAAACCAAGAATATCTTTTTTCTCTCTTTTTCCTCCAAATGTAGCATTCCATTCACAGTGGATGATATTTCAAAGTCGATACAACAAATAGAGATAGCTGATATAGATCCTCCACCATTGATTCGCGAAAACTCAGGCTTTACATTCTTATTACAACGATCAGAATGATGACAAGCAGCGATTACATTTCTCTGCCAGCACTCTTGTCAACTTCCCGTTGCTGATTTCTCGCGCCTCCGAGTTGAAGTGCTGCAAAAACCTGTGCATGTATAGCTTTCTCCAATCTCCAGTTCAATTTGTAATATAATAGTTCCCCATGAATCAAATTACCTGTTGGGTTCAATTTTTTTCTTTCATTTCTTGTTTGAGAGTCGTGCTTCCGTTTGTTCTTTTGGCTATTTCAAGTACTCATATTGTATTTTACTATTTTATAGCTATTTCATTGTAAGTTGTAACAGTGGCCACATTTTATAGGCCTATTTCAAACTGTATCAAAATTCAAAGTCTATAATATTGTAGTATTTTTAAGATTGGTGACATTTCCTATATATATTGTCTACATAAATAATCAAGAATAAAAAAGATTGCATTTATTTTTTTTATAATTTTTCTGTGTTAATTATTTAAACATGAGATCTTACCTGGTGTAGAGTTGGTAATTGGGACGATTTTTTGTATTGAATATTAAATTAGGACAATATCTTGTTGGATTAAATGGTATAGGTTCTCGAATTTCAATCTAATATTTTCGAATGGTCTGAGTTTCTAAATTTCGATCGAGATTCGGGATTATTGAGAGAAAAATTATCTTGAATTTGGGTTTAATTTTTATTTCGAAATGAAAATTTGTTCCGAATTGTGATTGAATTAAACAAAATCTGAAACTGGCCATCATTAAAACCAGAAAATTCGTATATACACTCAAAGCCTACTAACAAAAATAACTAGTTTTTAAAAAATTATCACCTGTCGATTGAGTTATGTAAAATGGGCATTTTGCATAACTTGAAGGGGTCAGATAATAATTTTAAAAAATGAGTGCTATTTTTGAATTTTATTTTAATTTTAGATGAATATATAATAATTTTCCGATTTAAAAAAAAAATTCCAAACCTCAAACTGCCAGGTGTCAGTTTCTTCACTTTCATCTCCCATCCAGAAATACCGTCGCTAAATCACGCGCCTCCATTGCTGCAGATACTTTAAACTTTCTCATATTTTAAATTCATTCCTCTTTTCTCCAGTGAGATCCCAACTTCCCGGCGAGTTTTCCGGTCTCCGGAGGAGATTATGAAGCTGTTAAGTGTGAATACTAAGCATTGTTAGCTATTTTTTAATGTGGGTAATTTGAAAAACTTGAAAAGTTTTGATATTGAGAGATGAATATAAGAGCGGCGGAAGAAGAAGAATTGGTACGGGTCAGGAACTCGATGTATCGGCCGATATAGAGTGGCAAAAGTTGAGAGCTTCGCTATTAGTGAGTTAGGGTTTATAGAGGGCGGCGAGTTTAGGGAATTTTTCAATCTTGATACATGCTCCATCAAATGAAGTTTGGTGGGCATCTTATTCGGCTGTTCAAAAACTGTGATGGCGGTTCAGGGAGTGAGTGCAGCAATGGCTGGTGGTTGCAGGTTTTGGATGGGGATGAGAAAGGGAGGCGGAGACCCGACTGTTGGGGATATGGTGACGAATTTGGCTGGAACAGTGTTGTTAAATGCGCAAGCTGTACTAAGATTCGAAGGGGATGAAGGTGAGGCGCAAATGGCAAATATATATATATATATATATATATATATATATATATAATATATATATATATATATATATAAAAGTATCCATTCAATTAAAATAAAGAGAAATAATTGAAAATATATCAAAATTAATAATTTTTACTTCGAGGAATGATTAAATACCGATGAGGGGTAGAGTGAAGATTACATAGCCAAAAAATGAGGCGGCAAAGGCCCAAGAGCCTAGAGACCTCGTGGAACAGGAGAGTTCTCCTAAAGAACAGAACGTCCCGAGGGTGAAGTGAGTTTTGATACAAACTTGAGCGCATGAGAGATTTGGAGTTTCCTAAGAATTTGTAGAGTCTGACCCGATGAGGTCTTTGTCTGTGAAACCCGACGTAGTTGAAGAAGAGCTAAGGAGAGATTTGATCAGTATCATCTGCCTCGGTATGCCGACCCGAGATACGAAGATGGGATCACAGACTGACCGGTATTGAAATCATGTGATGTATGCCCTATTTGGGAAGGTGTGCTTCCAGAAGGCTAATGATGACAAAGGGAAATCAGTGGTTCTCATTGAAAGTAGCTCCTGCCAGCCACCATAGGCCGGTGCAGTGGTAGAATAGTGGTAGAGCAGAGCCGCCACAGCCCGGTGCAGTAGGAGAGGAATAAACTAATTTGATTGGTTGAATTATGGATGGTTGAGGCTGGCATTAACTGTAATGATGACCTACTGACATCGACAAACATCGTGGTTGGTGGAACAATATCTTTTGAAGCCTATGTAAAGAAGTTGAAGTCACAAATTTAAGGGGTTAGTAATTTTTACATTTCACTACTTGAAAAAGATTTAGAGGTCAAGAGCTAGAGATAGAGAGAGAAAGTTGGTCAGTTACCCGACCACTAGAGAGAATTGTAACAGGCTTGTATAAGACTCGAGGCATCTTATTACCGTACTAATTCATTTCCCCGCTTGTAGCTCAAGTTAGTCTTGACCTCGAGCAGTAATAAAATACCTTCTTTTATCTCGTGGAAGTATGTAGGAATCACTATCCGTCGAACCACGTAAACTTTGTGTTTATCTTATCTGCTTGCTAAGTGTGTGTGGTTTTTCACTAACTAAACAAATTCACCGTTGAGAAATGTTTATTTTAGGGGGAATTCCCAATTTTGTCATTCGAAAGAAAAACAATCATCAACAAATACAGATTACTGTATTTTTTGAAATTGAAAACTCACCCTAAAACCTCTCTTAATTTATTAAATAATTGTTATATAACTTGATTTCGGATTAGGTGGGTCAATTCGGATAGACATACTACAAAAAGTGTGCGCCTAATGGAGATCGCCTGACCTAACCATTTATGAGGTGTATTGGTCTGTGCCTAAATCTGAGCTTGATCCTAAGATAAGCTTAGGCGCGCCTTTGACAACTATGCCAAGGAAGGTGGCTGGATGGCTTGTTACATAGGGTTGGGTCCAAGGCGGGCATCAAAGTCTATATCCGCAACAAGTATGATTACTACTTATGAGCTTCTGAAACGAACATCGACCGAGAATCAAAGAGATTTTGAAATGAAGAAGGAAAGTGAGAAGGAATGATGAGGAAGATATGAATGACTGGCTTTTGCTGCAACCCTAAGTCTTGGATAAGGCAGCATGACTTTGTTTTCCAGAGCTTCAATTTCATCAAATGCCTGTGAAATTTTCAAAGGGCTCTTGAGGAACAATCAAGATGCATTCAAATGATGAATAACGGAGAAACAAATGAAGAAAAAATGGAGGTAGTTTCTATCTACTTGCATCTTTCATTATACAACAAAGAAGAAACAGTACTATACTGAAAACTGATATTCTTTCCTGTACAGAATTATCCATCCAGCAACTGAACTACGGACGGAACTGAGAAAAGAAACAGATCCATGGAAAGAGAGAGAGAGAGAGAGAGAGACTACATACATCACTCGATCGGAAGTTTTAAGGTCAAGCTCTCTTGTTGCTGCTGCTGCTGCTGCAAGAAGGGCACTTGTATTGCTTGATATGCTTGGCCATGGCTGGGGTGATCTTCACACACTCCCCATGGAACCACTTCTCGCAGATGTCGCAACAAATCCAGAATTCACCACAAGCATACTTCTTACCACAAGCCCTGCAAAAGGCATCACCATGTTCATTTTCTTCTTCCTCATCCAAGTCCTCGCCTTCATCTATTGGTTGCAATGGCTTAGAATACCTTGACTGAGATTCACGCCCTCGCTGTCGCTGTCAGAAGACAAAAATGTACCAGTTAACAACAGTGCAGAGTGAGAAATGTTAGAAGTAACCTAAAAGCCAAATGTTGCCACAATTTATATATTCATTGAACTATTTGAAGACCAACAATATATACAGAGGCCTTTTGTTTTTTTTTACCCTTTTGGAGATTGACTTGGGATTGTTGCTACTATGAATTGAGACTGATGATTTCTCCTTAACTTGCTTCGCATCTGCACCAGTTACAACTTCAAATATCGAAGGGAGTTCGTTCATCATGTTAAAAAGCCGATCTCTGCATCAAAAATGATAACAATAATAATGAAAAATAACATAAATTTCACTGCATCAGCCAAAAACTTCATTGTCTCAAAGGAGATGAAACATTTATCAAGAAAATAAAAATTTCAAATGAGTTGACATATATATATATATATATATATATATATATACCTGTTAGCTTTATTAAATCCGAATTTGGCACCAAAATAAAATGCAATAGACATCAGCCATGCATCACTATGGGCAGCAACAAAAGACAACCATTCCTTCCCCATGCTATCTCTTACAAAGTTGATACCCAATGCAGGCTCTGGGAGATCTGAAGGCACTTCTTCATCTGGTAAATTGACTTCCCATTGTTCGCTAGGAAACCCATACAAGCTTAGATTCTCCTTCTCTGTAAGTAGAACATAAATATCTTTAACGCGAGTTGAAACTTACAGCAGAAGATAAACCGTGAATGATCTGTAACAGAAACTTAAATTTTATGGATACTAATCCAGGAATTCACCATAATGTCAAAAAGAGCATTACCCTAACAGTAAGAAGGAAAATGCTCGTAAACAGAACAGTTTGGACATAAGTTCCACAAGAAAATGATGGAAGCATTACTGGAAACTAAAAACGCGGACAGTTATATAGGGCCAGTCCTGACATTCTCGGGGCCTAAGGCAATTTTTACATTTCGGGGCCCTTTTAATCACATCATTGTTATTATTGGATGCCGAAATTAAATAAAGAAATTAAAAAATTATTATTGGAAAATGGTATGGCACAATAATTTTCTTACTGACAAACACTTTACTGTAAAAAGAGCAAGTCCATATCATGCCACTAATCACATCTCTAATGAAAGATAAACGAGTGACCATTCAACCACAGAAAGCATGAAAGGGAACCCAACACAACCATGAAGCCATAAATGGAAAAAAATAAAGAATTAAACAACACATAAGGCATTTAGTGAAGCACTTACTAGTAAATCATATGAGGAAAAAACTTTTAAACAGACAAAAGAGAGAGAGAGGTAAGTCCTTACTGGGATCACATTTCTGGTAAAAGTCTTTAAAATCTGCAAAATACAAAGAAAAAAGAAATTTTCAACTCTTGAAACAACACACATCCAAGAACCCAATGTCAAAAAAACAAAGGAAGAATCATATCTCAATAACAAACAAATCTAAAACCAGCACAGTAACAGTCACCAGACTCAAAATGCTAATTGTTATCTCATGAAATGTTATAAATACCAAGCAAATTTGAATATCAACTCACATTTCATTAAAACCAAAGGAATCAAGAACATAAAATGCGAAACTCCATTGTAAATTATCAGGAACAATTTACCATTAGCTATAGAAAACCAAGGAAAAAAAAAACTGCATTGTAAACTTTCTTTTATTTTCTTGAATATTAACAAGAGACTTGATATAACGGTAAGGTTACTTCATTGTAAATTTCGTCCTCGCAAGGGCCCACTATGTATTTTTTAGACGTAAACTTCTAAAAACACAGAGACCTTTCTTTCATTTTATTGGATATTAAAAACAGACATTTCTCTAATTTTCTTGGATATTTTCTCGGGAAACAAACAATCACGTACTTCCAAATGACAAATAAACGGCATGGCACGTTCGTTTACGCATACATTTTCTTCCGAAACAAGCAAGCAAACAAGACTAAACCAAAAAAAAAAAAAAACACAAAAGATTCTCAAACAAAGAAACAAAGATTACAAAACTTTTCTTTCCATATTTTCTCAAGAAAACAAAAAAAAAAAAAGGAAACCTTCAGTGAGAGCCTTGATCATGGCAGCTCTCCGTCCCTTAAAATCTCTAAACACCCTCTCTACTGTGCGTGGATTGTACTGTGCTCCTCCTCCTTCCATTTTTTTCTAAATTTTATTTTTATTTATTTATTATTTTTTCAGTGTGAAAAAATTGAGTGTTAAAACAGAGAGGCTATATATAATACATGCACATTAGGACGGCGCCACAGGGAGGGTAAAATGGGGAATTTTGGAGATTCACAGGGGTGTTTTCGGGCTTACGAAAAATTTCCGGATTCGAATCTGTTGTTAGTTGGGACATGGACTGATGACATCATGTTGAAAAAGAATTTACACCGAATAATTAACGGCAAATCCGCAAAACTGATCAATTTTTTTTTTGTCAAAAATGCAAACTGACCACCAACTTTCACGTTTTTTTTCATTTCAGTCATTTAACTTTCAGTTTTGTTAATTCAGTCATTTAGCTTTTAATTTTTGTCAATTCAAGGCTCCATTATAAATTCGTCGTTACTGCTGCCAAAACGACACCGTTTTTATTTATTATTTTTTCAGAATTAAAAGTAAAATTTATAAAAAAAAAAAGAGGGAACGATCATTCCCCTTCTCTGAATCAGAGAAGGGGACTTTTAATTCCAAAAAAAAAATGAAAACGGCGTCGTTTTGGCAGTAGTAACGGCGAATTTGTAACAGAGCCTCGAATTGACAAAAATTGAAAGTTAGAGGACTGAATTGACAAAACTGAAAGTTAGAGGACTGAAATGAAAAAACATGAAAGTTAAATGGTCAATTTTGCATTTTTGCCAAATTTTTTTATCATTTCCCAAAATAAACTATTTTGTTAAAATGATCATTTTCTCCGAAGTAGATTTTGGAGAATCCAAATTCTCCAAAGTCTGTCTTGATTTTTTTTTTTTTTATTTAAAACTTTGGATATCCAAAATCAAATTTAAAACTTTGGATATCTGCAATTCGTTTGGTATTTTTTTTATAATATTTCCTTTATATATATTGATAAAATAAATTATATTTATTTACTATTTATTTTTGGACTAATTTTTCATTTTTTTTTCTTTCGGATATATATATATAATAATTAATATATAGCAAAATAGTTAACTATACATGAAAATGAAATAACTACATATCAAAATCAATGTCAGTTAATACATCATCAGGCCTAATATCTCTTTCAGCTGATATCCTCCTCAGAATCTCTAACGCCTCATGTAATGACCGCTCCATTTCTTTACGTCAATCCTCTATGCTCTTCTATCGATCCTCCATCATCGTATGATCTTCCTCTATCGAAAATACGCGGTCACGTAACAAAATAACTAATGGATCACTTGGAGGATGAGAATCGTGAGATGGGCAAGTATGAGATGGGCCAGCGCAAGATGGGTTAGCACGAGATAGGCCATCTCCATCGGAGCCTTCTGATGGATCATCAGTAACAGGATCAACATGTGACAGCTGGTTATACGTAACACAACGATCTACCAAACAAATAAATAAATAAAAATTAAATACTCGAATCACTATCAATTTTTATCATTAAATAATATATGTCATTTTTCGATACCTGTCATGAAAATATCGTCTGCTTTTGTATAATAAAGACTCCTCCATCGTAGGAATCTCTAGTTAATGATAGCCGGATGCTCAAAGGAGACCACATCGTCATCCAAATTCAGCTGAAAATACTGCATGAGTCGGGTGATGACTGATGACCATGTCATGGGGAATTCCCGTCCTACTATGGGCATGAATATGAAACTGATGTCCTATAATAAGAGCTCATATGTCCACCATACGGCTATGAAAGGAAAATTATATTTTTAGGATTTGTCTATAATACAAAATATATATATAAAAAAATTAATATTTACAATATAAAATATGACATATAGTATGAAATCTATCAAAATGATATCTAAAATATTGACCTTATCCTGGTATCCGATACGTGACACGATAATCAACTGAATGATATCCTTTATAGGCTGAATGTCTAGTTTGATGTGCATTTATCTTAAAGCGTGCAACTGACCATCATAAAATGAGGCGCACTCACTCTTTATAAGCTTCGGTCCCAATACCATATCCATGACAACTCTCTAATCAAGTCATGCTTTGTATCGCCAACAATCAGAGATATGAAGTTATTACTTCGAATTTTCGAATTATTTCGGATATCCGAAGTTTTAAATAAATAAAAAAATTAAAAAAAAGTTCGAGGTAGATTTCGGAGAAAATGATCATTTTGGCAAAACCCAAACATTGTGACTCATTTTGGCAAATAAAAAAAAATCGGCTAGTTTTGCCAAATTCTGATAATTAATTGATTAATAAATAGTAAAAATTACGCTAACCACCCTTGATTTTTTGTTAATTTCAAGAAAAGAGCATATTAAACTTACAAATTATTTTAGCATGCACATTTGCATTGCCTTAACAAGGAAAAAATGGTTATTCAGATAACCCGAAAATGTTCGAGAAATTATTAAAATAAATCATTTCCAATCTTAAAAATATAGGCAATCAAAAGATTTCTCCTCCTAGATTAAAATACCCTTCTTTCTTCTCCATCTAGCCTTAAAAATGATTCTTAGAAATTGTTTCCACCTAAAAATGACAGTAGTTTGTTGGTGATTTTTTTTTACGACTGTTTTTTTTTTTGTGATTTTATCATAAATTTTGAGCTTTTGTGACACTTACGATGAAATTAAAAAATTAAGTCTTAAATTTAATATTTTGAATTTGAGAAATCCCAAAATTAATAATATCCCAAAAGTTTTAAAATGAAGCAAAGTAAAATTTATTGAAGGATAAGTGAATTTCAAATGTAATCCAATGGTGTTAAAAGATTCGATCATGTTTGCTTCGTATATGCGTTATATCATCAACAACTCTTTACTGTTGGCTCATATTAACCCTAATCTCGTTAACGTGCGTCCCAAGTCAATGCACATTCCAAATCATCATATATCCACCAAAATTTATCAATGCAACGTATAGATTTATTAGTCAAAAGTATCAAGCAATGACTTTGTTTTTTTGAAATAGCAATATGTACAAATTGGTGACAAAAAACTAATAATAAAATACGTGTATTATGCTATTAAAAAAATAATTTTAACACATAATATAAGTATTTTATGATTAATTTTATCTCATTTTTATCATTTTTTTTTTGAATAGTTGAAAACTCTGCCGCCAAACCACCCATTCTAGACTTAAGCGGAACAAGTAAAACCCCAAATTGTCCTAAACTCTTACAAGAAACGTACTCCCTCGATTCAAACTCAAGATTTCAAGGTCAAATCCTGAACCCTACACCACCAAGTCACGTCCCGTGGGGACATCATTTATCAATTTTTTTTACTTGGTATAAACTTCAAGGCTAATGAAGTCCAGTATGAAGATAATTTCCCCATGAAAGCCTATGTTTGATTGAAGCATAATCTCCATTGGTCAATTTCCACCATTGCAGATTAACAGGAACTTGTAACTGGGGAATAAGTCTGCAACTAATTAGCAGTTAATGATCCCAATGATTATACAAGCTCTAATAAAATACATAAAATTACATTAACCTAAAAAATTATTAACTAGAGATGATTAGAGAGAGTATACAGAACATAACAACAATAAAAAATAAAACCCACCTGGGTGTATGCAAGAGTTGCTGCTTCATTTCAATTTGATCCAAACTACTTCAAAGAAAGAGAAAAAAGAGAGGAGAAAAAACAATAGAAAGAGTATAGGTTGTTTAGCGGAGAAACCCCCGGTCACAGTATGAGTTAAGCAGACAAGTCTCTCGATACCTATTGGATTCCGGATTTATACGGATTTTATGGACTGCTGAGCTTTGATCCCAGAAAATTGTTCCAAGCAGTCTCTCAGGATTCATTCTGCGGAGGGAGCCTCCCAGATGTTCCCAGATGTTCCACAGGCTACTAATCTCGCCCTTTGTAAGGCATTTCCTGTCAAAAGAAAAGTGCGAATGAATGAATTTTGTAATACCACCAATCCTATAACAAAAAAAAAGAATATATTTTTTAAGAGTGCAGTAAATTTTTTTTTGCTCTAATCGCTATGATCATGGGTGATCTGGTGTTGGTCATACAGGGAAAAGCAGTTTTTGTAAGTTTCAAGGAATCGGTGACCAGTTAAACATAAAAGTCATCGGGAAACATATGACAAATAGGAGAGACTTTTGAGTATGTTTATGGAAGTCAATCATCATTCAAGGGAAAAGTGCGGATAACAAAACTTTAGATTAGGAGAATTGCTTACAGGCTGGTAGTTTGGCATGTAAAAGACTGGCCTGGGTTGGCCAACAAGCATCGGCTGTCCATACTGCAATCAGATGGATAAGGGTAATTAATATCTAATCATATAACACAAGCAGAAGTACTGTTAATCAATGCCGTCGAAAAGCACAAGCAGTATCTGATAAAAGTTTGAAGCTGTCATGCCTGAGGTCCATGTGGATGATAATATGTTTGTGGTGACGGCATTGGGGAAACCTGCGGATTATATATGACAGGCTGGTGCCCAGCTAACGAGGGTCCCATCTGCAAATTTAAAGCAAGTTAGCCACGAATATCAAACAAGTTGAACGGCATGCATTGATATTTTTCATGAAATGCATGAAATTTCGGCATAACAGAAGAGCATAAAAGTCTTAACATATTAGTCAACATGCATAGAAAGAGAATTTGGATTGGTTGAAGTTAAAAACAAATTCCGATAAGAAACCCATTCACACTCCTTGCATAAAACTAAGAAAAACATATTTATATAAAAGTTAAATTCAACTACTTACTCCAAAACCAACAGGCAATCCATGCATATGTGGTACGGGAGACACATTAGGTGGATGATAGAAGGCATTATCAGCAACAGGGGATAGAGGCCGACCAGAAGCTTGAGAGGGAATGAAACTCTTTGCATTGGGATTGAGTTTAAATTCCTGATACCCATAATGTAAGAATAAGTTAACACATTGGGAAGAAAAGTATTCAACGCAGGAATAGAGTATGATAAGAAAAAAAAGCTGAAGTCTATTCTTAAAGTTTGTGATTGCAGTAAAGTCAAATGATCATATAACACCCATAATGATCACACCTTCGCATGGGGATTCAATGTTGATTTTTCAGAAGATAAAGAACCCACTGATGAGCTTGGAGATAAACCACGACCACTAGAAGCTAACGCAGCAGCTGCAAGATCTGAATTAGACGATGCAGAACTACCCGGCCTTCCACGAGAATTTACAGATTGTGATTCTCCAGGGGCTTTACTAGATACTGCAGCCTCCAATGGTTCACCATGGGAACTTGTCTTTTCATTACCCTTTGATAAAACATGAGATGTCGAATATGAAGTTGCCTTTGCAGATTGTCCCACTTTGCCAGTTGCATCCACCTCGCTGTTTGGTGACGACTGTGAATCTATATGAAAAGTTGAATGTGGTTAGACCATAAACTTACTGGAGAAAGTAAAGGTGATAATTTGAAGAGTCAAAAGTTCAAATGCAACTTATGATAACTCACATCTCACTAACATTAGTTTCATACATCAGTCATAATAATGAGAAAATACTAGTGGCTTTTCAAATCAATATTTATACACTCACCCCCAGATTTTGGCAATTGAGCATCCTTTGGTAGCTGCAAAAGATGAAGAACAAGGGGCAAAAGGAATATGTATGTTAGAAGAAAACAAACTATAAGCACTGACACAAGGCAACTCCAAGTTTCCACCAGGAATTACGCAATAGTAACAAAGTCTAACTCACCGGCTGTTTTTCTACAAAATCCTTTGCATCATTATTTCCTCCACGACCATGGTCACGAAGCAAATTCCCCTGGACCCTATAATAATCAAATGTTGAAACCCAGTCTCACAGGATGACACAAGTTATCCTACCCTCAAGGAAACAAGCAACTACAGTATAATCATAAAAAAGAAAACCTGCTTTCACTGTCAAGCGTAGAGAAACTTCTACTAGGAATTTCAGATACTTCACCGGTACCAGACTGAGGAGTCTGTGCCTCATCCTGTGCAATCAAAATAAATAAGGAACATTAATACATTATTTAGGCAAAGGAGATACTGATAAGTGATAAAAATAATAAAAAAGCCTTGGAAGTAAACATGCTTGATAGTAACAAATATTTTCACCATTTTGTTCAGGAAAAAAACTAATTACCTTACACAAATATGTGCAAGACTGTTAAGAGAATTTCTACTGGTTTCAGAATGGGATAGCCATCAGATTGCAAGTTAAAAAAATAATAATTTGGGCAATGCTTTCCATAGAGGCTTAAAAGCAAATTAAGATGATAGCCCTCTTGCATGAATCTTATAGATATGGATTATGGTCCATGCAACTTTAATTTCTAAAGCATGAAGAGCCTTGATTCCTCTTGTTGTAGTACTCTTCCTAGATTTACCTGAATCAATCATATGTACTGTGTGTGCCTGCATGGTAAGACCTAGTGAAAAGACAAAAGATGATAATCTTCGATATATTTTAATAAGATCACTGAGATGGTGAGTCATGAAATATGCTTCCGCATACTGAGACCGGCGCATACTAATAATTCCAGTCTCCCAGATACTACATTTGTCCACCCCAATAGAGGCAAAATATTATACTAAATCAACACTAATCAAAGTCCAGCCCAAAAATACATGCTAATGTATCTGTGCAAATTAAATTAATATTGAGTCCAACACTCCACATTGTATTCTGAACTAGATACGAGTAATTTCAACAAATACTAGCATTTCAAAGTTAAATGCTGAGACCTAAATTCCATATATGGAGATTATTGATTGAGGAACTACCACTATGAAAGAGCTTGATGATAATCGAGCTCCATCACTGCCTTTTGCAATGGTAAAATCGGTAGATCTCTTATCCACAGAACCAGAAGAACCTCCAAAGGTCTCAATATTATGTGAATTCAGCATAATATCCTCATCTTCTTCATGTCCACTATAATCAAACCCTGTACCCCTGTAAACCGAAGAAAATCTGGTCTCCTCATCAATACCAAGATTTTCATAAAGGTTGATGCCTCTTTCCTGTTGAACATATAAACACGAAAAATGTAAGCAACCCGGAAAGACATTAACCAATTAAAAATTTTTAAGAGGCAGAAATTGACATTACGAAAAAACTCACCTCCGCTGAATGAAGATCTTGTGCTTCCTCACCTGCAATTTCTCTGGCTATTCTCGTAGCTTCTTTTTCAAACTCTTCAGTCTGGGGACCTCTAAAAAGTTTTGTTGTATAAAGTTCCTCATTGTAAGTCGTCTTCACTCCAAATAATGTCTCATTTGTTTCAAACTGATCCCATTTCCTAATACCCAATAAAAAATTCAGTCAGTCAATACAACACATGACGATGAAAAATGTTTAGAAACTTCAATTACATGAAGATCCATAACAGCAAGAATCCCCTTTCACCTTACTATCCTAGACAATCTCTAGATGCACTGACCATAAAAATATTCTATTTGTAGCTTAAAGTAATTCCAGTCCCTGAGAACATGACTATGGCAACCAACTCAGATGACTAATAATCAAACAAAAAAAAAGAGAAATTATAACTTATTCCAAGGATCGTCGAATATATTCTCCAATTCTGGCAACTGTGGAGCATCTTCATCAGGGATCCATGGTTCAAGCTCTCTCTCCTCGACATGACGAGTTTGTGATATAAAGGAGTCTATCATAAGTTCTCGATGCCTGTCACGGTGGAGCTCATTTTCCAACCCATCACTAGTTACAGCCACTTCCTGGGACAATCAATTAAAGAACCTGATCAAATCACTAATGATCAATGAACCAAACGAGAAATTTAGCTCCTTCATTGAAGACAAGAGTTTCATAATTTGTTTTTCACTAGTGCATAAATTAGACCTATATAATTGCCGTGGTTGAGAAACTTCTACCTTTCTTCGTAAAAATTGAGAAAAATGCTAATTGTTTATTTTAACTCGAAAAACACACTTATCAACCAACTATACTAATTTCATTCAACATAAACAATTAAATATGCAGTACAACCTTTGCTATTACTTGTACAAGTTCACTGGCGGGTATAATAAAATTCCTTGAAGGTGGCTTGGTAACAAACTCTGCAATAGTTTTCTGTCCTCGGAAATTACCATCTTTTATCAAGCGAGCCATTTTCAAGATGACTCCTGAAATTAACATACAAGACAAGTTGAAAGCAATTGAATAAGGGAAGAATGTTACATATAACACTTGCAAGGAAACCAATACATTTCCACAAAAAGAAAGGTATGAGCAACTGATTTTGACTAAAAGGAAACGTGCATACCAAACTGTTTTTCATTGCTTGTCGCGTGAAATATTCAGCGTATATTGATCCACTTTTCACTTGGACTTCCACAGGAAGTCCAATAAGACATGTCGTCATGTATAACAATTTATCGTGGGAAGGAACCCCGCAACTTCCAGACTTGCTGCCAATCACTGGATCTATACAAAAAGAACTAGAGATAATTTTAAGTAGAAAGCACTAGATTAAATCAGATAGGAGAATGAGGCTTACCTGTACTAGTTACTCTGGAAGAGTTTGATTTTCCAGATTGTAATTTACTCTCCAGCCTAGTCCCACCATCTCTTTCACCTCTTCGACGGCCAAATCCATTAGCAGTGGATTTGGGAGGCATTACTTGCTGCGAATTCATCAGATGAAGACCTCTATTTATGACAAAGAAGCTTTAATCACATTTTAACTTTTAGGTCATTCTCCTATAGTAGGAAGATCAGAAGGTGAATCCTCCAGAAACTATGCCATGATGGTGATTCGAATACAATAACAGCATAATGTAGATTAAAGTATATGGTTAGAATATAACAAGAAAGATTCAAAGAGATCAAATGTAATAATAGATCATCGTGAACAAAATATCTCCCTCTTTATGGCTTGAAGGAAGAAGAGTGAAGGGGGGGGGGGGGGGGGGGGGGTAACGTTTCTTGTATTCCTTCCAAGTTCCAACAAGGAAGAAAGAAACTCGGGGTTTTAAAGCCCTATCACATGTAAAGTATGAACATACATTAGGCTATTTAGGAATCCAGGATTAGGCACTTGAAAGTTGCACATAAAAGCACATTAGCTCCATCAGAAAGTCAATAGAACGAAAATTTACCACTACTTAAAAAATCTTATGTACTCCTCCCAAACAGTCTATAAACGGAAGCAAAATGGTTAGCGAAGTGCTGCTCACATCTTGGGCGAAGCATGCTGTTTTATAACTTCCAAACCTTGCTTCGAAAATTTTATCCTCTATGCCTCCTATAGACCCAGCTTCACACGCCAGGTAAAGAAACTCACCCCACGATACATGAACAACACTGTCGACTTCTCAACTTAAACGCGTACAAGAAACTCTTTAGCAGAATTCTAATAGATCATCTGCAACAAAAGCTGCCCTAACTATCCATAAATATCTCTGAAACAGAAAGACCCTCACTACAACACAACGTTGGCTCCTACAACCCCTAACCATCGCAGCAACACACAGATGGATCCTCCTCAAGCATCGCTTGCGGGTATTTACCAATCCAAATTTTTTATCATCTCACAATGTTCAATTTTCCACCCAAAAACCAAAATCACATAGAAATTACACCTTCTCAGCCAAACAAGACACCCCAAGATCACAAACCCACACATAATATAGCATGTTTATAAAAAAAAAAAAACAAAAAAAAAAAAAAAAACAATAGCATTACCTGTTTGGTTGCCAAGAAAATGGCACTTAACGGCTCAGTTAAATTAACCCCAACATAAAATCGGAAATTGACGTCTAAAATAAATCTTTTTTCTCCCCCACAAATAAATTTTTTTGCATATTTTGAATAATTCAATTAAATAATTAAATTCATAAGATAAAACGATGAAATAGGAAATAAAACAGTGACCATTTCCAAATAAGAAGCTAATAATAATAAAAGAAATCATAAATATCTGGAGTTTCATGATCATTTACCTCAAAATAATAACAAGTAGGATTGATTAAATTAACGGGTCAGAGAGATGAGAAAGAGGGATAGGCGGGACCGAGTTGACTCAGTGAGTCAGGAGGGCTAATTTGAAATTATACGAGAAGTGAAGAGGCAGCGAGCAAAGAGAGACTCGGTGCGATCCAGAGAGAATGAGAGAGAGAGTGAGAGGAAATTTCAAAGGATTCGCTGTGCAGGGGTGTACGGTGAAAGGGTAGTCTTGTAATTTTCTTTTTTTTAAGGGTTCGTAAATCGTAAATATACTTGAAGTATTATTTATTTAAGTTCGGCTGCCGTTAATTTAAAATCTTAAAAATATTAAATAATAATTGAATTGGGATTGAGTTTTTAAAGGGTAGCTTATTTGGCAACCCTTTTTTTTTTGCTTAATTTTGTTTCCTTTTTCCTTTGTTTTCTTGTCCCACAATACTTGATAATTTTTTCTAGGGAATTATCTCTTTTTTTCCCCATTATTTTAAATTATAAATATTCCAATATCATATAATTTTCCATCAAAAATTATAAAAATACATCATCTTTATCACTAGCCCAATTAGCATATGAAAATACATGTAAAGTAAGCATGGCAAAAAAAACCAATGGCCCGATGTTAAAAAAAACTAGGGCCGGGCCGTTTAATAGTAGGCTCGGTCCGGGCCCGCATCAAAAAGTACAAGCCCAGCCCGGGCCCAGTCAAAAATAAATAAAATAATTAAATGTTAAAAATTTAATAGATTTTTGGTTCTTAGGTTGATATATATATTTTTGATGAATTAATACTATATTTTTATTGATATATTTTAGTATAAGATTTTGATTGTACGTGCCAAAATTGGGCCAAGGGATAAAATTGACTTTACCACAAGGCCAACCACTAAACCTGGAGCCCATTAGTAGATCCACGGGCCGCCTCACGGGCCCAAACTCGTTAACATAAAACGAGCCAACAGACAACAGTTACGAAGATAAAGAAGAAAATCTGAATTCATAAACATCATCATGAAGTCGACGATTTCGAAGGAGAAATACGATCTTCAGTTATCAAACATAAATCACCTGAATTAAACCATCATTGAAGAAGGATTCCAACGGACAGAATATGGACCCCGCATCAGGGAACCTATAAAAATAAGAAGACGAAGCAATATAGCGACATCTTCTTTTGGAGACAACTCCTACATCAAGACACTAATCCAAACACCGCCCTCACGGCTAGCAAATCTGTGGTTGAGGTATTCCATAGACCTTAACCCTTTCATCCTGAACTCATTCGCCCTTAGGCTAACTTGAGCGTCGGAGTGCCTACGGCATCCACCACACCGGTGGGCAGTAACATCATCTTTCGCTCTACTCTTGTTTTGCAGGTTCGTTCGTGCCTCTCAGCTCACTTTCTTGATTGTGGATCTCGACCGAAATCAATTTCCACAATTTGGCGCCCACCGTGGGGCTAACGAGCGGATTTCGCAAAAGTAAGACACACCAACAAAACAGTCAGAAATGGCTTCAAGCAATGAACAAAACCCGGATCCCATAATGGCACAACTTGCCATGCTCCAAGAACGACTGCAAGCCCTTGAAGAGGAGAATCTAACGATGCGAAACACCAATGACAGTCTACAGAAAAAGATGGAGCAGTTATCATCCAATCCCCAGCATAATACTCAAGGCCAAACCAGCAATCCAGACGACCGAAGCAATCCAACAATCCCGCCCATGACGGATGGGCCAAACAACAATCACCAGCCTACTTCGCAAGAGCCGAACTCTCTCATCGATCCATCCCAACAGATCGCCACCTCTATCATAAGGGAAATGATTGAATTCAAGGAAGCAATAATGTCAAGACTGCCAGGGGTAAGGCTACCAGTCAGGAAAAGCAGGGTCGGAGTAATTTCTGATACCCCGTTTGTGGAGTCAATTGTTGCTATTGATTTGCCCCGGAAATTCAGCCCACCCAAAATGAAGCCATATGATGGGTCTGCCGATCCAGACGACCACATAATACACTACAAGTATAAGATGATGTCAACTGGCTTGTCCCCAAGTCAGTGGGAGGCTGGAATGTGTAGATGCTTCGGGGAGACTCTGGCGGGACCTGCCCTTACTTGGTTCATTAACCTACCCTACAGGCCAATCGAGTCCTACCAAGAGCTAGCTGACAAGTTCGTGCAACACTTTGCAAGTCCATGCAAATTAGAAAAGACTTCAGACGACCTTAATTCTATACAGCAGAGAAGGGGAGAGTCATTGCGGAGCTACGTGGCCCGGTTCAACCGGGAGAGAATTACTGTCCCGGATCTCCACCAGCCTACATCAGTCGAAGCCTTCCGGAATGGACTACTTTATGACAGTGGGCTCTACAAGAAATTGACAAAGTTCCGGTGTTACACCATGGACCAGGTAATGGCAAGGGCCCAGGTAGAAATAAGGTGGGAAGAAGATAAAAGAAATAAAAGAAGGGAAGACGTTGCAAATGCCCGAGTGGACTGAAGGCCCGCTGCTCCCAGGCGACATGATATCAATATCCACTCTCACAAGGAATGGAGGAACCAACCAAGAGGAGAACGACGACATTTCTACAAAAGTATTGACAAATGACAAATACCATACAAAAGTATGGAGGAGCTGCCAACTAGCAAACCCAGGCTACCGAACTACAACTTTACGATTTCTCCCGGGGAACTGGTCTCTGTGCTTAAGAAGATGGGGAATGAAGTAAAGTAGCCTCCATGCTCCAGAGACAATTCGACCAAAAAGGACACCAGAAAGTGGTGTGAGTTCCACATGGATTATGGTCATACGACAGCGGAATGTGTGGCTTTGAGATTGGAGGTTCTGGAGCTACTAAACAAGGGTTTCCTGAGGGATTTGCTCACTGATAAAGGGAAAGCAACATTGGCGCGAAGGGACGAGAGAGATGGTCAAGGAGAAATTCCAACCCAACCACCCCCAATTAATAACACCGTTAATGTCATTTCAGGAGGATCGATAATCAGTGGAGCAACTTATTCGGCGGCCAAACGACATTCGAGGGCCCTGACAAATAATATTTTACATACCTCGATGTCTGTGGAAAAAGTCTTCACGGATTCGATAATAGAGTTTCCAGACGACGGGGATTCACACAATTTGAATCCATACCATAACGCTTTAGTTATTTCCTTGCAGGTGGCCAACTTTATGATCAAACGAGTACTGGTCGACACAGGCTCCTCAGCTAATATAATTTTCGCAAGTGCCCTTGCTGACATGGGGGCCGAGCTGGATAAAGTAAACCGACGGACGACAATACTAATTGGGTTTAACGGAGAGCAAAAATTCACCATGGGGGAAATATCACTCCCAGTCTACGTCGCCGGAGTTAACAGAATGACCACATTTCTGGTCTTGGACAGCCTTCAGCCTACAATCTGATCATGGGTAGACCTTGGATTCACGACATGAGGGCTGTTCGTCTATTTACCATCAGGTAATAAAATTCCCTACCAAATGGGGAGTTCAAGAAATTAAAGGTGATAGATTGGCGTCAAGAAGCTGCTACCAGACGACTTTGAAGGTGAAAACCCAGTCAGCATAGCAATTACAGATTGGGCCTCGTGTTCCGGAACTGACTCTACCAAATATAGAGAAGCTTGACGAGGTCCAGATTCACTCTCAGTTTACAGATCACAAGACATTAGTTAGAGCTGACTTAGATCCCAAACTAAGGGCCGACCTAATTGAATTCTTAAAGAGGCGACACGACCGTTTTGCATGGTCTCACAAAGACATGACTGGAATCGATCCACAGCTCATTACTCACGAATTACATGTGGATCCAGACCACACCCCAGTTAGGCAGAAAAGAAGAAAGTTCGCCCCGGAAAAAAACCGAATCATTGACGAAGAGATTCAGAAGTTATTGCAGAACGGAGCAGTTAAAGAAGTACAATTTCCGAATGGCTTGTGAATGTTGTTCTTGTGAAGAAAAAGAATGGAAAGTGGAGAGTCTGCATCGACTTTACGGATTTGAACAAAGCTTGTCCAAAGGACTCGTTCCCTCTGCCACATATCGATTCAATGGTCGACGCAACAGCGGGGCATGAGTTATTAAGCTTCATGGATGCATATTCAGGCTACAACTAGATCTTCATGCATCTAGACGATCAAGAGAAGACAGACTTTGTCACAAACCGATGGATTTTTTGTTACAAGGTCATGCCATTCGGCTTAAAAAATGCGAGAGCAACATACCAAAGACTGGTCAACAAGATGTTCGACAAACAGATTGGGAAGACAATGGAGGTTTACATAGACGATATGTTGGTGAAGTCCATCAAATCGGAGTAACACCTTAATCATCTGGAAGAAGCCTTCGACATCATCGACAGGTATGGAATGAAACTGAATCCTACTAAGTGTGCATTTGGTGTGGCCTCAGGGAAATTCTTGGGGTACGTTGTCACTCGAAGGGGAATAGAAGCGAATCCAGACCAGATTAGATCAATCCTCGACATTCCGTCTCCTTCCAGCCCGAAGGACGTCATGCGACTGACCTGGTGTAGGCACTGCATTTTTACACATAAGTCCCTATGATGAGTCTCATTTTGGAGACACTACCTTTTAAGTCACGGAGGTCACGGGAAACGGACATCGGAAGGGGAAATTCAGAATAAACAAGGTTCACTATTTTCGTTGGTGCTACGTTCGTGTATACGTTCGAACGTCAAACAGATTGCGGGCGTTCGTGCTGCGTTCGATGATGCGTTCGAACGGTGTCGTAATTCTGGTTTTACTGCTAGCCTCACATTAAGCCCAATTCGCCCAAACCTTGCCCACACGCCCAAGCCCACTTAAAAAACATATTAACACATGGTGAAATCAAAACAAATCTAAAAATCACATACCAAATTAAATAAAATACTTACACAAATTAAAGAAATTGCATGCCTAATCAAAATCAATCAACAAACTAAATGCCTAATCTAAACCAATCAAATATAATCATACCAAGTTAAAATCAATCAACCAATATATTATTCCTAACTTAAAATATTGTATTCCTAAACCAAACCAAATCAAATCCCTTTTTAAATACACAAATCCCTTTCCTTGTCAAGCCTAACCCTTTGCCTATAAAAAGAACCCTTCACCAACCTTCTAAGGGCTAGCTAGCTAATTCACACAAAAACACACAGAAAAATTACAGGAAGAACACACCCAAAGAGAGAAGCAAAAGATAGAGGAGACGGCAGCAAACCACAAGGAAACAGTAGCAAAACGGACTCAAGACAATAAGACAACGAACGAGAACAGTGAACCAGTGAACGGGAGAGTTGGCGGAGCATCCACCCTTCCGACGATCGTGTACCGTACATCCGAGAGGTGATTTAGAAGGTTAGACCTGAGGGTATCTTTCACACTTATTCTTATTTAATTTCTGGTCATTTACTTTGATTATATTTTCTGTATTTGTGGCATTTGTTGTGTGTATGATGCGTGTTGTGGGCATTGGATGAATGGAAGAGTGTCGTCTCTTGTGGTATATAGGATGGAAACCCAGACGTAAATTCCGTAGCCGAATCCGAATGGACGGTAGTGCGGTCTGTACTTGGGACACAACTCCACGTACCACTTGAGTAAAACGGCATCTCCTCTTGTTTTGAGTTGCGTTGGTTTATTTAATTCTTGTCATTTAATTCTGCATGTTATTTAATCTCATGATACGATCGAGTGCATGGGCTTAGTAAGTGCGATGAAAGGTTCCCTAATTGGAGGGTTAAAATCCTTCACCACGATGTTTTGCCGCACCGATTGATGTGTGTTCGGTTGAATGCGAAATACGTTCAATCGGACATACTTAGTTTGATATGATTGTCTTTATTCGTATGCATGATTCAACCGAGCGCATGGGCTTAGTAAGTGCGATGTGAGATCCCCTATGGGGATGGGCTAAAGCCCGTTACCACGAGGCTTTGCCGCGCCGGTTGATGTGTGTTCGGTTGGATACAAGATACGTTCAATCGGCACACTATGTTTAATATTATTGCTTTTCATTCTATGTATGCATGATTCAGTCGAGCGCATGGGCTTAGTATGTTGGTCTAAAGGTCCTCTCTTTGAGAGATCAAGAGCCCCAAAAGGCCTCCTTTATGGCAGTACTTCGCTGCGCCCCCTTTATTTTGTTGTTTATGTATTGTGTCCCATTTCAAGCATCAGGTCTGTTCCCGTTCGAACGCGTTTACGAACGCAACTCGAACGCGCAAGCATTTTTGCCTTATCATGCATCAGGTCTCATTTCCGTTCGAACGCGTTCACGAACGCCATACGAACATGAGCATTCTATTTCATTTCCGTTCGAACGCGTTATCAAACGCCATACGAACGCGAGCATTCTGTTTCATTTCCGTTCGAACGCGTTATCAAACGCCATACGAACGGGGCATTCTGTTTCATTTCCGTCGAACGCGTTTACGAACGCGACACGAACGTGAACACACTGAACTGAGTCTGTCTTATCATATTCATGCATAATTGCCTCTTTGTTGATCTTTCTTGTGTTATATAGCCAACCATATTATTTGTATCCCTGCATTTATCCATTCTATGTGTTCTCGGGATTGTATTCAAGCATGATTAGGCTGTTAGCATGTATTTGGTTAATAGGTTCATGAGATAGTACTCAAGCATGTTTATTCCATTGGTTGCGTCATTTGCCTTGGTCTTGATTTAACGCATTACGATTCATATGCCTATGCCATGATGACTTTGGAGTATTATTTCTTGTGATATATCGGATGGAAACCCAGACATAAATTCCGTAGCCGATTCCGAATGGACGGTAATGCGGTCTGTACTTGGGATACAATTCCACATATCACTCGAAGAGTGCTCAATGTATGCTTGTGCGGTACTACGTATGCTTGTGTTTTCATGAATATGACATGCTGAATGAAGTGTATGTTCATTGTTACTTGAGGTATTTTGTTAGACATGTGTTATTAGATATGAGATATATGCGGAAATGTATGTATGAGTGTTATTTTGTACCCATGACTATAGAGAGCATGATACTCTTAGAAATAAATGTTATTTAAGCCTGGTTAAATTATACATAAATCCTTTTATTACAAGTGACATAAGTAAGGGACCATTCCGAACCCAATGGTTTGAGGTCTTCCCTTGCGAGGGGTGAGTGCGGCCTTAAATCTTATTTTCCCGGTTCACACCGGGTGACGACTCCATTATTCTCCGGTTTAGTCCTTTGTTGGCTACTCCGTACTCCCAACTAGGCCGCGAGCCTAGGAACAGCATGCGTCGCCCAGGTCCTGTTGTCCACACCGGGAGGATCGCCGCGTTAAACAGATTCATCTCCAAATCAACAGATAAGAGTTTTTTGTTCTTTTCAGCTTTGAAGAAGGCAAACAACTTTGAATGGACTCCTGCTTGTGAGGAAGCACTGGAAGGACTCAAACGGTACCTCACTACACCTCCCTTATTGTCGAAACCACACGATAATGAGCGACCCTACCTCTATTTGGGAGTTTTAGAACACGCGGTTAGCGAGTTTTAGTGAGAGAAGAGTCGGGAACTCAAAAACCAGTCTACTACGTAAGCAAAGCATTATTGGGAGCAGAATCACGCTACCCGTTGATGGAGAAATTGGTTTTCGCCCTTGTCACAGCCGCGCGAAAACTCAGACCTTACTTTCAAGGACACCCGATCACGGTGTACACGACGTATCCTTAAGAAGCGTACTCCATAAACATAATTGTGAGGAAGATTGATGAAGTGGGCAATTGAACTTGGGGAACACGACATAGCTTACCAGCCTAGGATCACCATCAATCTCAAGCACTGGCAGATTTTGTGGCTGACTTCGCCCCCGATCTCCTTGCAGTGGCTGAAATTGAGGTCAATTACATTCAGCCGACAGTACCTTGGAAGTTAGCGGTCGACGGGTCCAGTAACAAAAAGGACTGTCGTATTGGAATCATGATCACTACCCCGACAGGCGACACCTTGCAACAGGCAATCAAATACGATTTTAGAGTTACCAACAACGAAGCAGAGTATGAGGCATTGATCGTAGGGTTATTGTTAGCTAAAGAACTGGGAGCTAGGGAAATAAAAGTAAAATCCGACCCCAGCTGATAGTCAACCAGATCGAGGGATCTTATCACGTCAGGGGTCAAGCAAATGCCATCCTACTTGCAGAAGGTAAAAGGGATTCAGTCAACATTTGAGAAATTTTCCATAACCCCAGTCCCAAGAAGCGAAAATTCCCAGCAGATGCATTGGCAACCTTGGGATCGACAATGGAGGGTGATAAACCACGAACAATTCCTGTAGTATATTTGTGCTGGCCGGCAATTTGGAGGAAGAA
This sequence comes from Zanthoxylum bungeanum, assembly GCA_019454045.1. Classification (NCBI taxonomy): domain Eukaryota; kingdom Viridiplantae; phylum Streptophyta; class Magnoliopsida; order Sapindales; family Rutaceae; genus Zanthoxylum; species Zanthoxylum bungeanum. The sequence continues at coordinate 26,242 of SKCR01037706.1, forward strand.
ACAGACGTTGCAGCAGCGTCGATTCGGTCGACACCTGGATGACACTATAGTCGAGTATTTACAAATAGGCTCGCTTCCAGACGACAAAGTGCAAGCCAGAAAAGTCCAGAGACAGTCTGCAAGGTTCGTTGTGTTCGACGGACAGCTGCTAAGAAGATCTTTCACATGACCTTATTTGAAGTGCCTAACACACGACGAACAAACAACATGTGTTGACAGAGTTGCATGAAGGGGAGTGTGTGAACCATTCTGATGGCATGAGCCTGGCTCTTCGAGCGCATTCGACTGGGTATTATTGGCCGACAATGAGAATTGACTCCACAGAATTCACTAAAAAGTGTGACAAATGCCAGAGATTTGCACCAGTTTCTCATCTTCCTCTTCCACCAGAGAGACTAAATCTCATTATATCTCCATGGCCTTTTATGAAGTAGGGAATGGACATAGTAGGAAAACTCCCAACCGCGCCTGGCCAACGAGTCTACATGCTTGTTATGACAGATTATTACTCAAAGTGGATAGAAGCTGAAACATTCGCCAGAGTACGCGACAAAGAAGCTCAAACATTCGTATGGAAAAACATCATTTGTCGGTTCGGCATACCAAGAGAAATTATGACTGACAATGGCTCACAATTCATCAGCCATCACTTTCAAAACTTTTGCAGGAACTGGGGCATAAAGTTGAACTTTTCGACACCACGATTTCCACAAGCAAACGGTCAGGCCGATTCGTCCAACAAGACAATCATGAACACCTTGAAGAAGAGGTTGGAGAAGTCTAAGGGCGCATGGGCGGATGAACTACCAGGGGTGTTATGGTCTTACAGGACAACGGTGAGGTCTTCGACAGACGAAACTCCTTTCGCATTAGCATTTGGAACGGAAGCAGTCATTCCAATTGAAGAAGTGACCCCTTCAACACGCTACCAATGGCTCAACGAAGAAAATAATCAACGACTGATAAATTTCAATCTCGACACGATTGAAGAGACAAGAGACCGAGCTTCCATTCGACTGGCCGCTTATCAACAAAGGATGGCCAAATACTTCGACAAAAACGTCAGGAGTAGGACTTTCAAGGCTGGAGATTGGGTCCTACGTAGAGTGTTCCAGAACACCAAGGAAATTGGAGATGGGAATTTGGGTCCAAATTGGGAAGGCCCTTACCTCGTCACGAAAGTTGTCGGGAAAGGAGCCTACAAGCTACAGACTATGGAGGGGACTCTCGTGCGCAATAGTTGGAACGCGGTGCATCTTAAGCGATTCAACCGGTAACACTTATGTTTGTGACTTGTTTGTTTGCAATTATATTTTATGTTAGTAGTTTTAAGAATGAAATAAGGAAATCTGTAGAAGTCGTTCGACTAATTGGAATAAAAGATTGTTCATTAAAATATCAGTCGACATTTGTACAACACATCAAAAGACCGTTCCATAGAATATCATACGACATATTCAACACATACAAAACTCGATTGTTTAATTGAGGCTTTCCGCCCTCCTGTTAAACCATTAATTCAAACTTCATACAAAAATTCAAAGTTAATTTTAGACCCTGAACTTCTTAGACATTGTCTGGTGCTTCTTCGGTAGCCACATGATGATTGGCAGGAACATCATCTTGAGTTTCGACAGCTTCCGGAACGACTTCTTCTCCCTCTAAATGTCTTTCGACCTCTTCCGTTTCAACAACAGCAAATGCATTTGGTTCCACCTCATCCTTCTTCGACTCGACCTCCAACCTTTTTCTCTTCACCATCGTCCTCCGTCGAAGAAGAAATACCAGCCTCACGCCTTTCGTATTCTCTAATCCACTTCTCAGGCTTCCAGTCTACGTGTTTCCCAGCAACGAATTCCCTCATTAAATCACATCTATTTCTCATCATGGAGTCGATGGCGATGTCCTTCATTTGCTCCAACAGTAATTCCTTTTCTTTCTTCACATTCTAGAAACCTTCTTTGTAGCTGTCGATTGTCAGCTCAACCGTTTCTTTCTCCAACCTCAAAGCAGCTTTAACTTCCTTCAATTCTTTCGCAAGTCCTCTTTCCTTCCTTTGAGAAGCAATCAGCCCGGACTTCAGCTCTGATGACTCCTTCCTCACCACCAACAACGATTTCTCCAGCTCCTTGATCCTTCTTTGATTGGACTCCACATTTTTTTGCATGAATATACCACATTCCAGTGCCTGATGAAGTCGAGTCAGATCATCATTCGACAAAAAAAAAGTTGCTATACTCACTTGATAATTTAATGCGATGGCTTTCTTCATGGTCTCCACCGGGCCAATTTGTGCCAACCTTACTTCATCCCATTCAAGAAGAAGCCCTTCCACGAATCAGTCGATGCTTGAAGGATCAGATATTGCAGTCGACTCTCGTAGAACCTTTAAGATGAGGTTATTAGAGTCATTTTCCACTTCTGCTTCAGCGACAGACTTTATTTTCTTCCCCGTAGAGAAAGTGAAGAAATCGTTGCAGTTGACTTCACTTTCTCTGCGGCACCCTCACTTGAAACAACTTCTCTTTGTTGAGGCTCAGCCTCTTTTTCATCCTCTAGCTTTTTTTTCTTCAGCTTCATTGACTTCTTCCGGCTCTTCATTTCGTCGAGTAAAGCTACGGTGAATGGCCCAGTTATCATTTCCTCTGCGCATAAAAATTCTTCGGGTTTTAGGGGCTCTCGATATCTATATCCTCCATATAACTTTTGACACGACCATCTACAATTTATCACGGAAAAAATGTCGTTACATGAGGCCAAAACCTTACCTTCTTCTCGATGATAGATTTCCTTCCACAACGGAGTCGACCTTAACCTCTTTTCCGTTAAAATAGTTTTACAGTCCCTTTTTTCGGCCAACATGGACAGAATGGCTTTGGTGTTGGAGATTGTACGTGCAGTCGTGATGAATGACTTGTTTCCTAGAGGATCTGCAACAACAAGAATATGGTTATTCAAAGACACAAGTATGACTCAAAGATTGAAATTAAGCAAAAGTACGTTACTCACTCGACAAACATCAAAATTCTGGGATTCGATCAGCCCCGGTCGATCCAAATATACCCTCACCATTTGCAAAGAAATAATAAGACTGCCAATTTCCCCTATCATTAGTCGGCAATCCAGTAACTAAATGCATTTTTCTCTGACGAATAATCAATGTATATCTTCCTTTCTCCTTCAGAGGCTCCTTCAGGTAGTACGTCTCTAAAACATCCTTTACCTCAAAAAGTACTCCCAATTCGAAAGACAAACATTTAATCGACAATAAAATCCTCCACTCATTCGGCATCAGCTGTGAATGAGCAACTCCGAAATGATCCAGAACCTCCCAAACCAGTCTCGGAATAGGAAACCTCAGCCCTATAAAAATGGACGTACATAGAATCCCATCCACCCAGGAACCTTGTAATCGATTCTTTCATTCGACGAAGGCACCCGGAGTTCCAAAGAATTAGGGAACCTATACATACAGCTGAGTTCCCTCAACACTTTCCCAGTCATTCGACTTGCAGGATTTTTTGATAGTAAGTTAGTAGATTCACTCGTACATGGAAGTTCACTCGGCTCCCCAACTGCGGGCAAAGACCTTAATGGTATAGCCTCAGTATGGGTTTCTTGAGAAGGCCTAACCAAGGTAACTACACCACCCTCGATCAACTCCTAGTACGACCGATCTTTGTACTCTACATCCTCCTTGGTCTCACTTGATGATTCATTGGTTTCACTTGACGACTCGACATAAGTATCAATCTTGGCACCTAAGCTGCCTAAAGATTCTCCACTCGACATCTTCCAAATGACAATCATAAAAACAATTAAACTTCCTAGTAACCTACCTCATAAGGATCAAAACCCATAAACACAAATTTAAAAACAAATCACACAAACCTAGAGATCAAATAGCCTAATTTACCTAAGAACAGCTTGAATATTCACTATGAATGTTTAAAGAAATGAAGAACAAGAGGAAGATTTCGAAGAATACCTTGAAACACTTGAGAGCACTCCTTACTCGACTTCCGAATGAGGCGAAATGAAACACCCAAAGTTCATTTATACACGCTACCTAAGATTTGGGGCCAAAATTCCCGCCAAATGGACGCCTCGTTATTTGCATTAGGTTTTACTACATCTAATGACACGTGGAAAATCCAGAATCCTTCTATCGGGTATCGTCAAATGGAGAAAAGAACTACAACATCAGATGTTGTGCACTCACAACATCAATAAATTTCATTTGTGCCTTCCCCGTTTGACACGACAACGTCAGAAATCTAAATACATGTAATGTACCCATCAAGTCAGAGGTTGATTCGACGTTTGAACAACCACTATTTCGAATTGTTTGATCATTCGACACCACCTCAAATGTAAGATCAATACATTTGGAATATCGATTCGACAAAACATCTATACAAAGTTTGACGCAGTATCTACTCGCCATTCGACTTAACACCTAATAAAATATAGGTACCATAGTAGCGACCTCTCGACACGACATTTTAGGAAATCAATAGCCTCTTACGACAAGTCGAATATGATTACTCCTGAACCACCATCTGGTTCAGTCGACCGGGGACATCCCCCAGATGATTCATGTCGAGTCATAGAACCTTGGAATTCACTCGTCTCATACGACAAGTCGAGTGTGATTACTCTTGAACCACCATCTAGTTCAGTCGACCGGGGACATCCCCCAGATGACTCATGTTGAGTCATAGAACCTTGGAATTCACTCGTCTCATACGACAAGTCGAGTGTGATTACCCCTGAACCACCATCTGGTTCAGTCGACCGGGACATCCCCCAGATAACTCATGTCGAGTCATAGAACCTTGGAATTCACTCGTCTCATACGACAAGTCGAGTGTAATTACTCCTGAACCACCATCTGGTTTTGTCGACCGGGACATCCCCTAGATGACTCATGTCGAGTCATAGAACCTTGGAATTCACTCGTCTCATACGACAAGTCGAGTGTGATTAATCCTGAACCACCATCTGGTTCAGTCGACCGGGGCATCCCTCAGATGACTCATGCCGAGTCATAGAACCTTGGAATTCACTCGTCTCATACGACAAGTCGAGTGTAATTACTCATAAACCACCATCTGGTTCAGTCGACCGGGGACATCCCCCAGATGACTCATGTCGAGTCATAGAACCTTGGAATTCACTCGTCTCATACGACAAGTTGAGTGTGATTACTCATGAACCACCATCTGGTTCAGTCGACCGGGGACACCCCCCAGATGACTCATGTCGAGTCATAGAACCTTGGAATTCACTCGTCTCATACGACAAGTCGAGTGTGATTACCCCTGAACCACCATCTGGTTCAGTCGACCGGGACATCCCCCAGATGACTCATGTCGAGTCATAGAACCTTGGAATTCACTCGTCTCATACGACAAGTCGAATGTAATTACTCCTGAACCACCATCTGGTTCAGTCGACCGGGGACATCCCCCGGATGACTCATGTCGAGTCATAGAACCTTGGAATTCACTCGTCTCATACGACAAGTTGAATGTGATTACTCATGAACCACGATCTGGTTCAGTCGACCGAGACATCCCCCAGATGACTCATGTCGAGTCATAGAGTCATGGAATTGTAGACATTGCATTTTTGCATACCCAAACTCGATGATGAGTCTCGTAAGGAGGCACTACCTTTAAGTCGTGGAAGTAGCGGAAAACAGTCGTCGGAAAAGAGAAGTCAAGAATTGACATATTATTGGAATTAATTCGCTAAGTTTGCTCGAAGTTCGCTTGTTGGATGTTCGTTTCAAAGCGTATCTATAACCCGAAAATCACCGCAAACCCTTCCAAGCCCACTTAATTAACACCTAAACCCACATCCAAAGCCCATGAAACCAAAATAAATCAAACACCAAGCCCACCACCCATTAGGCCCACGTCCATGACACTAAAATTACCCCTCCTTGCACTATTCAAACATGATTTATCCATTTACCAAACTTACTTTAACATTTGACTTCACATTTTACCTTGATACCATTTTTTCCAAGCCATTTATTAGACAACCCTACACCATTTATTAGTAAACCCCACGTCCAAGACCTTATAACACTCCTTTTATTTATTTTCAACATCATTAATATCCATCTTTAGACATTTTCAACAAAGCCATCACAATTACATCAACCTTTCACCATTTTTCAACAAAGTTTGCCAACCTAATAAATGTCCTTCAACATCACCTTGCCAACCCAATTAATGCCCTCTCAAATGCCTATATAAACACACATTTTTCTGCCTTGGAACACCTAGCACATATCAAGAGACATCAAGCAAAAGACTTAGCATTTGAAGAGCAAAACACCCCCCTTATTCCTCTTAGAATTCACGCCAATAACTCATTTCGACACCACCTTGCTCCCCTAGCCACACATGCACACGTATCATCTCCCTTTTCTTCATAAAATACAAAAACAACAATCTTAAACTTGCGTGCACACGTGAAGACCTAAGCTACACAAACTGCCATGCAATTTGACTGCCCATTAAGCCCCTTTGCCACGTACAAACATGTCACAAAGCCACTGAACTACACGCCAAATTGCCCTTCATTCTACCTCTCAAATTCACGTCCATATTGCCTTCTTCACACCCAAGCAGTTCACGCCCATTAACCACCTTACAGCAGCCCTCTTTCACGCTATTTGCATTCATTTTTAGCCTCCTCCATGCACGCCTAGCAGCCCCCTGCAAACCAGCCTCTGCTCACGCCATAACAGCCCCTTAGTCACGCCCCTCACTGCCTCATTCAGCTCTTCACGCATAAGGCCTCCCTTCACGCCCCTCACTGCCTCCAAAGCTCACGCCCAAAGCATCCAGTTTAGCCTCCAAATACACGCCCAAACTGCTCTTATTCCTCACACAAGACTGCTTCAGTTTAACCTCTGAAACTTGCGTCCAAACCACTTCATTTTCCTCCTCAAACCAGTACACAAGTTGCCTCATCCAACCCTCATCATTCACGCCCAAACAGCAGCTCATTACACTCAAAACAGTGACCAAATTCACCAAAACAGTGAGCAAAACACTGAACTCGAAATCCTTTGAGGAACCAAGCAAACGGCCATCCAATACCCCTCCAAATCCACCAAAATAACCTTAAATACATCACCAACCAGTGAGCAAAGTACGAAGACCTGAAACGCAGCGAAGCGAACTCAAAACAACGAGCAAAGTGGCAAAACAGTGAGCAAAGCACCAAAACAGCGAACCGGTGTGATCGTGGTGATTTAGCCTTTCCGACGGTCGTGTAACGTGTCTTCGAGCAACGAAAAAAAAGGTTAGACCTGAGGGTTTATATTACAGAATTTTCTCACATAAAATAATGGTTTAAAAATGTATTTTATGGTATTTTAGCATGAGTAGTTAACTTGGCATGTTGTTGGAATTGGCTCACATGAAATAATGGCTTAAAAAATGTATTTCATGTGTTTAATGTGTTCAATTATTTTAGTATGTTGTATTAAATTTATTTACATAAAATAATGATTTAGGAAATGTATTTTTATGTGTTTAGTATGAATGATTAGCTTGGCATGTCATTTAGGATTAATTCACATGAAATAATGACTTAGGATGGTTATTTGAGCATGTTATTTAGAATTAGTTCGCATGAAATAATGAATTAGTATATGATGTGATTTCGGGGTGAATGAATTATGTGTTCTTTCTTGTGGTATATCGGATGGAAACCCGGACATAAATTCCATAGCCGAATCCGAATGGACGGTATTATGGTTTGCACTCAGGATACAATGCCCCGTACCACTCGAAAGATTCATGTATTTCATTTCATCCAACTTGTATTTGAGCATGATTAGGCTACTAGAATGTTATTTTATTTCAAGCATGTTTTAGTTATTTACCTTTTGTATTAGGAATTTAAATTAAGGCATGTTTAGACTACTATGTATGTAGCATGTTTGATGTGTGATGTCGGATGTTTGCCGTTATTAAAAGTTTACTGTTGAAGCATCCAAACCTAGAATTAGACTACTTTGACCAACATGTATGTTGAGTAGACTTGGTTAATATTGCACAAATCCATTCATTACAAACGACATAAGTAAGGGACCATTCCGAACCCAACGGTTTGAGGTCTTCCCTTGCGAGGGGTGAGTGTGGCCTTAAATCATTTTCCCGTTCACACCGGGTGGCGACTCCATTATTCTCCGGTTTAGTCCCCCGTGGGCTACTCCGTATTCCCAACTAGGCCCTGAGTCTAGAACAGCATGCGTTGCCCAGTTTCTGTGTCCTACAGTCTGGCGACTCCACTGGGGATAGAGAATCGGCCTCGAAATATTGTCTTGTAATGTTTGGATTTGTGTCTTAATTAACCATGTTTACTGTGGGTTTTTGGAATTTAATCAAAGGCATTGCTAGGGCTAGGTGATGGTTTGGTGTCTTCCTTCATTCACTACCTTTTTTATAAGGAAAAGCTGTGAAGGCATCTAGATAATCATCTCATGTGATAGACTAATTTGGAGGACTCGTTGTTTATTCCTGTCACCAAGCGATAAGAGCCTAAGGGGCTAGGGTACTTAAGAGAGCCTCGCTCCACCTTCCCTCTGGGGAATCTACAACTGGAAGTCCATTTGACAGTTAGTCACATACCTTAACTTGTTGACATATAAGGTGCACCCACTTGGTCGTTTGAACCCTTGAGTGGGGAGTCCTAGTTGTGGGTAATCCTTTGTCAATAAGGGTCTTTGTTTACATTCTTAAAACCTACACATAAACCGTAGTTTTATGACTCTTAGAAATTATTTACTATTGCTTGTGTTTTGGACCATTATCATTTGGATTCAGTTGGACTGATTGTCAATAAATGTGAACTTGTTGGTCCATTTAAACAGAGACAAGTTCATGTCTTTTGACCATTGGGCCAAAAGCTTCTAAAATGTCAATGGGCCATTCTGTGTTTGGTCTTCTTATTATTTGGAGTTATTTAGTTATATTATTGCAAAATGTAAACTTGTTGGGCCTTTTCAACTGGGACAAGTTTGCACTGCGCAATAGTATGATTGAATACTTTGAAATGATAATAAGCTGATTTGTATATGTATTGCACAGATCTTATACACCTCACGCATACATGCATCATGTTAACCCTTATGTTTCCAAAGCCATCATAGATACATGTTGGGTTAGGGAAGGGAAAAGACTCACCAAGAAGCCAATAGCAAGAATGAGTGAATCTGTCAACGAGGGATCCCGAATGGATCAGATTGAGGCAAATCTCACCAGAATGACAGAACAGTTGCAAGCACTTACTGCTGCCATGTCAAATATGGCTGCACCCCGGGCTGGGGGAAGTTCTGAGAATGAGAGGCGTGAAGAGCCTCAGAACATGGTAAATGATGATGCTCCAATATTTGATGATGATATGGCCGAATATGCTGCTGGGAAGATGGCTGGGAATCAGGCAGAAATACAGAAACTTCGTGACCAGATGGAGTCTGTTACCCGTAAACTGAAGGGGAAACATGAAGACTTGTTGGATTATGATTCCATGACCTTTGAGGAACAGTTGCCTGCTCAGTTCAAGATGCCGGATATGGCCAAGTTCAATGGAAATGGGGATCCGAGGGTCCATCTCCGCCAGTACGTTTCAGTCATGAGTTCAGTGGGTTTGTCGAAGCGTCAGGTGCAGAAAATGTTTGGCATGTCACTTGAAGGAGCACATGTAGTGTGGTATCACAGCCTTGAGAAAAAAGGTTAAAGAAGATTGGAGGGAGTTGGCTGATGCCTTCTTGAAGCAGTATGTTACAGACCTGGAGATCGATTTGTCACTCCGCGATTTGGAGAACATCAAACAGAAGCCGGATGAGAGCTTCAAAGACTATGTAGATCGCTGGAGAAGCCAGCTCCTGAAAATGCAGACTCGGCCCTCGGAGAAAGACCAAATCAAAATGATCATCAAGGGTACCAAGCCCTCCATCTATGGCAAGTTGAGAAGGATGGCCTCCATGATCACAAATTTTCGACAGTTGAGGGAAACTGTCATGGACATTGAAGAAGAGGAAGCTGAGAATAAGAAGTTCTATGGCCAGAATAAAAGAACTTTTGGAGGGCCTTCTGAGACCATGCCCGCTACTGCTGAGATCGCTACCGTCAGAAACATGCGATTCTCCAATTTTGGTAGACCTATGTCTAAGGTGCTTGAGAAGTTAAAAGGACAAAGACTCCTAAAACCTCTAGAACCCAGGCCAATTCCCAACCTTGTGCCACACTACTTTGACCTAAACCAATACTGCCACTTCCACCAGCAGAAAGGCCACGACACTGACATCTGCTCCCGCCTTAGACATGAAATCCAAAACCTCATTGACGCTTATAAAATACCTGACCCAGAGAAGGAACAACCAAACACATACAGAAACCCTCTACCCAACTACATGATCAACTCCGGTCTGCCCGAAAGTTTTATCCTTCAAGCTCTTAACCACCCAGTTTCTTACATGGGGATAGGAGATGGCAGTAATGAAGAACCATAGGCTGAGGAAGAAGACAATGTCGCAGACAATGAAGCTGTTTTCCCCGGTTTATTTGATTGCAAATCTACGTTTTAAGACATTGATTTTGTTCGAACCTCTTTCATGATAATAAAGATGTTCATTTTGTTTACATGTCTGAGCCCCTCCCTTTTAACCTGAACGACATAAGGATATTTGACAAAAGTATTCAACCCTGGTACCATGATATTCAACGGTATCCAGAACGCAGAGAACTCCCAGAAAAAGCAAGCAGAAAAGACAGAATGACCTTTCAGAAATTGGGAAACGGGGCAGTGAAACTGTCAGACTTGGAAATGAATGAGTTCACCGAGCCGATTAATGTTGTATTTTGCTGAGGAAGAGAAGACCGAGTAGTCACCAAAGAAATTGGCAGAAAACCTAACCTAACGGGATAGGAAATTCATCCATGCATACATGCATACACGTAACTTGCATCCCTTGTTTTGTGTTTTGTTTTTGCAGATTTCAAACGAAAGAGAACCAGCAAGGGGCGAACAGAGACATATGGCGCCAAGGAGCACAATGAGGATCCAACCCATCACGAAAATGGAGTACCTCTACACTTGCATATTTACACATCACACACGCACATGTTTTCATTCTATTGTTTTGTTTGTGTTCGCAGGTCTCAAAGAAGAAAGAGAAAGCGGCAGAATACAAGCAAGTTGAAAGTAGATAAAGTAATACCAGCAATATTCAGAAATGAACCCATGGGGGCGAAGCCCCAAATTACCAGCAATTGAAAAGAGGAATGTCAGAGAAAGGAAAAATCTTTGGTGGCTAGACATATGTCTGATGATGACATTGTATGTTGTAGGGAAGAAACCCTAGAAACGATAAGTGCGAGACGTGCTCTCGTCCGGTATTCTGAATGGACTGATCTCGGTTAGACTCATAAGCATTTGATTACGGGATCTCAGCAATAGAAGCCTGAGTGGTTGGCAAGATGACTAGTTGAAGAGATAGTGGATCAGTGAATGACCGTTTGCCTGGATGTCCACCCTGGTTTACTGATGCTACGATATATGATATGGTTGGAAACGAAGAAAAAGTCTCTCCAAAAAAAAAAAAATTAGACCACCTATAACCGATAAGCGTGAAGCTACCCATGGGCGAGTATTAGGACCACCATGAGGAGAAATGCTACCTTAAAGGGTAGGTGTGTAAAAAAAAAAAAATTCAAAATGAAAAGAAAGAGACAAAAGCAAAACACAGAAGACCATATCACGTTGAGTATGATGAAGTAATCACAGAATGTGATCAAGACATCCAGGTTGGTTAGACCCACTGGTCCGATTCTCTGAGGCGAAATCATCAAGTTGGCTAACTTAAGGAATAAGCTGTGAAAGATCCTTGGCACACACACACTTGGAGTCTAGCTCAGATCATTCACTCAGACGGTCGGATTTGAGTTGTATCGAGTACTTTGAAGGTTCTCAGGTTTCGACGCAAAGCATTCATTGAGGGCAAAAGTATGTCCAGCTATCAAGATTCTCTCATGAGAGGCAATATGACATTCTGGGAACAAAGCCTACAGTCAGCTCAGTTCGGGAATAAAGCCCACATTCAGTATAGTTCTGGGAACAAAGCCTACAGTCAGCTCAGTTCGGGAATAAAGCCCACATTCAGTATAGTTCAGGAACAAAGCCTACATTCAGCTCACTTCGGGAATAAAGCCCACATTTCAGTACAATTCAGGGAACAAGACCCTCAACTCAAATCGGGAACAAGACCCTCAACACAATTCATAGAATAAGACCCTCAGCTCAAAACGGGAACAAGACCCACGGGAACAAGACCCCGGGAACAAGACCCACAACTCAACAAATTGGGAACAAGACCCACAATTCAGGGAACAATACCCCAGCTCAAAACGGGAACAAGACCCACGGGAACAAGACCACACTCACAAAAATTCAGGGAACAAGACCCTCAACATAATTCAGAGAACAAGACCCTCAGCTCAAAATGGGAACAAGACCCACAACTCAAACATCGGGAACAAGACCCTTATCTCAACACAATTCAGTTCGGGAACAAGACCCATAACTCAATTCAGGGAACAAGACCCTCAGCTCAACACAATTCAGGGAACAAGACCCTCAACACAATTCAGATCGAGAACAAGACCCACAACTCAGTTCAGGGAACAAGACCCTCAGCTCAACGCAATTCAGGGGAACAAGACCCTCAATTCAGTTCAGGGAACAAGACCCTCAGCACAATTCAGATCGGGAACAAGACCCTCAGCTCAACTCAATTCAGGGAACAAGACCTCACCACTAGGCATGGCAACCAGACCCGGACCCGGCCCGGGTCCGCATGGACCCGGCCCGGGTCCGCATGGACCCGGATGACCCGGGTCCGGGTCTACCCGGATCCGCAATGTTTTTTTGCGGATCCGGTTACGAATTTCCCAGACCCGCACTGTTCCGGGTCCGGATGCGGGTCTGGGAAATTCCGGATCCGGGTTACCCGGGACCCGTTTTTTTATTAAAAAAAAAAAAAAAAAAAAAAAAAAAAACGTAATAACTAATAAGTCATTCACATTTCACTCATTCATAACCCTAATTCCATTTCCTCTAAACCTCCTCACCTCAGTCACGCAGGCCGCAGCCACCCCCTGGCCCCTGCCACGAAGCCAAGCAACCACCATCTCTAAACTAAATCACGATTCACTCTTCAGTCTTCACGCAGCCAGCATCTTTAGTCTTCACTCTTCACGCTGCACGCACGAGTCACGACGACTCGAGTCACGAGACTCACGACGGCAGAAATCTTGAAGGCAGTCAGCGCTCAGCGGTCGCCGGTCAGCCACCATCTTAAGTAACAGACTAACTTCCACTTGCTTTCTGATTTCTTGATCAATTTTTAAAAATTTTATTTATTTAAATTTAAAAAATAAATTGAAATTGTACTGTTAAGGTGAAATTGTTGAGGTGAGAGGTGACTGGTGAGTCATGAGTGTGCCAAATCGTGAAATTGTTGATTCATAATGGATTATTAGGTTAATTCATAGGTTGTAATGAAATTATATCACTTGATCAATTTGCTATGTGTCCTGTTCAGGTAATTCATAATGGATTATTATTTATTAGGTTCATTCTTCTGTAGTTTATTACTTTGTGCTTGTCAGCTTGTGTTCAGTGAGTGTGCCAAATCGTGTGCTGTCATGTACTGCTGTGAGATTGAAACTATAGTCTATAACTTGTGTTAAGAATTTAAGATGTTGAGGTTGAGGTCCTTGAGGATAATGGTCATGTTTAATTATGCTTGCAGAGAGCCAGAGTTGCAGTAGCAGACTAGCAGTGTAGCAGATGGATGAATATGAGCAGGGGAGGTCCGGGAGGATATTGGGCAATATATCTGAAAATACTGTTGATGAAATGGAACCAACTCAACCAACAGAAGATGATGTCAATATTGTTGACATTGAGCAGGATTCGGCAGCACATGTAGAAAGTCAAAGTAGTTGTGGACGTGGCCGAGGGCGTGGTCATGGCCCTGATAATTTAATTGGCAATCGACGAAAGAGAGATGGTGAAGATATCGAGGCCGCAGAGGGTTCATCGAAACAGTCTGGAAGTAGCAATAGAAGGCTAACTTCAAATGTATGGAACCATTTTAAAAGGCAAAAAAATGATGGTGGAGAGCTTGATGCTATATGCAACTATTGTGGAAAAGTGTTGTCAGGAAAATATTCTAGTGGGACTTCACACTTGAAGAAACATTATGAGTGTTGTTTAAGAAAGACTTTCAGGGATGTCAACCAAATGCATTTACAATATACGACTAAGCGGGATGGAACTACTTCACTGGAAAATATTGCCCACCCAAAATGTGATATGATTGCGGTGAGGATTGCAATTGCTAGAATGATAGTCTTGCACGAACTTCCACTTTCCTTTATTGAATATCATGGGTTTCGTGGATTGTTAGAGTTGCTTCAACCAACAATTGAAACAATAAGTAGGAACACTATAAAGAATGAAATTTTGAAGCTTTATGAACTCGAAAAGTCAAGGATAATCAGTTCACTAGAATCTTGTGAGAGTAGAATAGCAATTACTACAGATATGTGGACTGCTAGTAATCAGAAAAAGGGATATATGGTTGTTACAGCCCATTATATTGACAACTTATGGGTGCTACGAAGTCGTATCATAAGGTAACATCTTCTTATTTGTATTTATATACTTAAATATAAATGCATTTTCATTATTTAAATAACATAACTTGTTTGCTTTAAAAGGTTTATATATGTGCCTGCTCCACATACTGGTGAAGTGATGTGTAATGTGTTGCACGAGTGCTTGATGGATTGGAATATTGATAGGAAGCTGTCAACTTTGACTGTAGACAATTGTTCTGCTAATGATTCTATGATTGACATGTTACTTGATAAATTTTCACAAAATTCTTTGATTATGGGTGGGAAAATTTTTCACATGCGTTGTTGTGCTCATATCTTGAATTTAATAGTGAAAGATGGAATGTCTGTAATGGAAAAAGGTGTTGAAAAGATAAGAGATTCAGTGCTTTATTGGACAGCTACACCGGGAAGAGTTGAAAAATTTGAAGCTGCAGTACGTCAATTAGGAATTAAGGAGACAAAGAAATTGGTTTTAGATTGTAAAACTCGTTGGAATTCAACTTTTTTAATGTTAAGTACTGCTTCCTTATATAAAGATGCATTTGTTCGGTTGAAGGAACGTGATAAAAATTATAAATGTTTGCCATGTGAGTCAGACTGGGAGTTAGCAAAGATTATGTGTGAGCATTTGAAGGTGTTTTCTAAGTTGACAGAAATTTTTTCAGGAACTAGATATCCCACCTCAAATTTATTTTTTCCTAAGATATGTGAAATTAGATTAGCAATGAATTTATGGGAGAAATCACATATTGAAGGGATTAGGAAAATGGCTACTAAAATGGTGGTCAAAGTATGAGAAGTATTGGGACGTTATTCATGGAGTGATGGCTGTAGGGAACATGTTAGATCCTAGGTTTAAGAAGTTAATGATTCACTTCTTTTTCCCTAAGATTTATGGAGAAGAATCTTCATATCATATTGATAGAGTATTTAAGATTTTCTCTGATTTGGTGCATGAATATGAGGCAAAGCATGCAGTGGCCATGGATCAAGTTGGAGGAGGTGCCTTAGGAATTGGTAGTTCTTCTCGCTCCGGTTCAACAACACAATCTACTGTATTGATGGATGAGAGTATAGCTGGGGAGTGGGACTCATTTATCTCCCAAGAAATTAACTATAAGCAATCTAAATCTGAGTTGGAGACTTACTTAGATGAGGGTGTTTTACCTCCGACTAGCAATTTTGATATTTTGTCATGGTGGAGTAATAACAAGGGCAAATATCCTGTACTTGCTGAGATTGCTAGGGATTTTTTGGCTATTCCTGTTTCTACTGTTGCTTCTGAGTCCGCTTTTAGCACGGGAGGTAGGCATTTGAGTCCTCATCGTAGTAGACTTCATCCAGATACTGTGGAGGCGTTAATGTGTACTCAAAATTGGTTGTGGAGTGAGATACGAGGTAATAAACTATTTGTTTATTGTAAAATTCATATGCATTAAGATTTTTTATTACAACTAACATTACTTTAATCTTTATTCATTATTGTTAGGTCGTGAAATGCTTGAAGATATTGAAGTTGACGAACAAATAATTAATGCTTCACAAATGATTGATCCTGATGACTTGAAGAATGGCGATTGATCCCGATGACTTGAAGTTGTTACTTGTGTACTTGTGTTGAATTTCAATTTGTAGTTTGTTTATTTCATATTAAAAGTTCAAACTTATGTACTTATGTATGAAATTTTGTGGGTTATTAATTATTATGGTCACTTACTCACTCACAGACTCACAGTCACTGCCACTGCCCACTGGTGAGGGCCGCGTGCGTGAGGCTGCCTAAAATCTTTGATGTTCAAAAATATTGCGGATCCCGGGTCCATTCCGGGTATACCCGGGTCCATTCCGGGTATACCCGGGTCCGGACCCGGACGTCTTTTTCCGGGTCCGGTACCGGACCCGGGTCCAAAAAAGACGATGCGGATCCGGGTCCGGGTCCGTACGGACCCGGACCCGGATCCGGAAATTGCCATCCCTACTCACCACAATTCAGTTCAGGGAACAAGACCCTCAGCACAATTTAGATCGGGAACAAGACCCAGGGGTTGCAGTACCTCACCACCAAATCAATTCAGTCTGAAGCAACAGGTGAGTCAGGTGGCAGCTGGCGAGCCAAGTAAGTAAAAATGCATTGCATAAACTTTGATAGGATTGTCATTGTCACACACTGAACAAATCCCATCAAAGTGTGGGCGACTATAGACATTGCATTTTTGCATACCCAAACCCGATGATGAGTCTCGTAGGGAGGCACTACCTTTAAGTCGTGGAAGTCGCGGAAAATGGTCGTCGGAAAAGAGAAGTCAAGAATTGACATATTATTGGAATTAATTCGCTAAGTTTGCTCGGAGTTCGCTTGTTGGATGTTCTTTTCAAAGCATATCTATAACCCGAAAATCACCGCAAACCCTTACAGCCCACCTAAACACCTAAACCCACATCCAAAGCCCATGAAACCAAAATAAATCAAACACCAAGCCCACCACCTATTAGGCCCACGTCCATCACACTAAATTACCCCTCCTTGCACTATAAAATCCTCCACTCATTCGGCATCAGCTGTGAATGAGAAACTCCGAAATGATCCAGAACCTCCCAAACCAGTCTCGGAATAGGAAACCTCAGCCCTATAAAAATGGACGTACATAGAATCCCATCCACCCAGGAACCTTGTAATCGATTCTTTCATTCGACGAAGGCACCCGGAGTTCCAAAGAATTAGGGAACCTATACATACAGCTGAGTTCCCTCAACACTTTCCCAGTCATTCGACTTGCAGGATTTTTTGATAGTAAGTTAGTAGATTCACTCGTACATGGAAGTTCACTCGGCTCCCCAACTGCGGGCAAAGACCTTAATGGTATAGCCTCAGTATGGGTTTCTTGAGAAGGCCTAACAAGGTAACTACAATCGCCCTCGATCAACTCCTAGTACGACCGATCTTTGTACTCTACATCCTCCTTGGTCTCACTTGATGATTCATTGGTTTCACTTGACGACTCGACATAAGTATCAATCTTGGCACCTAAGCTGCCTAAAGATTCTCCACTCGACATCTTCCAAATGACAATCATAAAAACAATTAAACTTCCTAGTAACCTACCTCATAAGGATCAAAACCCACAAACACAAATTTAAAAACAAATCACACAACCTAGAGATCAAATAGCCTAATTTACCTAAGACAGCTTGAATATTCACTATGAATGTTTAAAGAAATGAAGAACAAGAGGAAGATTTCGAAGAATACCTTGAAACACTTGAGAGCACTCCTTACTCGACTTCCGAATGAGGCGAAATGAAACACCCAAAGTTCATTTATACACGCTACCTAAGATTTGGGGCCAAAATTCCCGCCAAATGGACGCCTCGTTATTTGCATTAGGTTTTACTACATCTAATGACACGTGGAAAATCCAGAATCCTTCTATCGGGTATCGTCAAATGGAGAAAAGAACTACAACATCAGATGTTGTGCACTCACAACATCAATAAATTTCATTTGCGCCTTCCCCGTTTGACACGACAACGTCAGAAATCTAAATACATGTAATGTACCCATCAAGTCAGAGGTTGATTCGACGTTTGAACAACCACTATTTCGAATTGTTTGATCATTCGACACCACCTCAAATGTAAGATCAATACATTTGGAATATCGATTCGACACAACATCTATACAAAGTTTGAACGCAGTATCTACTCGCCATTCGACTTAACACCTAATAAAATATAGGTACCATAGTAGCGACCTCTCGACACGACATTTTAGGAAATCAATAGCCTCTTACGACAAGTCGAGTATGATTACTCCGAACCACCATCTGGTTCAGTCGACCGGGGACATCCCCCAGATGATTCATGTCGAGTCATAGAACCTTGGAATTCACTCGTCTCATACGACAAGTCGAGTGTGATTACTCTTGAACCACCATCTAGTTCAGTCGACCGAGGACATCCCCCAGATGACTCATGTTGAGTCATAGAACCTTGGAATTCACTCGTCTCATACGACAAGTCGAGTGTGATTACCCCTGAACCACCATCTGGTTCAGTCGACCGGGACATCCCCCAGATAACTCATGTCGAGTCATAGAACCTTGGAATTCACTCGTCTCATACGATAAGTCGAGTGTAATTACTCCTGAACCACCATCTGGTTTTGTCGACCGGGGACATCCCCTAGATGACTCATGTCGAGTCATAGAACCTTGGAATTCACTCGTCTCATACGACAAGTCGAGTGTGATTAATCCTGAACCACATCTGGTTCAGTCGACCGGGACATCCCTCAGATGACTCATGCCGAGTCATAGAACCTTGGAATTCACTCGTCTCATACGACAAGTCGAGTGTAATTACTCATAAACCACCATCTGGTTCAGTCGACCGGGGACATCCCCCAGATGACTCATGTCGAGTCATAGAACCTTGGAATTCACTCGTCTCATACGACAAGTCGAGTGTGATTACTCATGAACCACCATCTGGTTCAGTCGACCGGGGACACCCCCCAGATGACTCATGTCGAGTCATAGAACCTTGGAATTCACTCGTCTCATACGACAAGTCGAGTGTGATTACCCCTGAACCACCATCTGGTTCAGTCGACCGGGACATCCCCCAGATGACTCATGTCGAGTCATAGAACCTTGGAACTCACTCGTCTCATACGACAAGTCGAATGTAATTACTCCTGAACCACCATCTGGTTCAGTCGACCGGGGACATCCCCCGGATGACTCATGTCGAGTCATAGAACCTTGGAATTCACTCGTCTCATACGACAAGTTGAATGTGATTACTCATGAACCACGATCTGGTTCAGTCGACCGAGACATCCCCCAGATGACTCATGTCGAGTCATAGAGTCATGGAATTGTAGACATTGCATTTTTGCATACCCAAACTCGATGATGAGTCTCGTAAGGAGGCACTACCTTTAAGTCGTGGAAGTAGCGGAAAACAGTCGTCGGAAAAGAGAAGTCAAGAATTGACATATTATTGGAATTAATTCGCTAAGTTTGCTCGAAGTTCGCTTGTTGGATGTTCGTTTCAAAGCGTATCTATAACCCGAAAATCACCGCAAACCCTTCCAAGCCCACTAATTAACACCTAAACCCACATCCAAAGCCCATGAAACCAAAATAAATCAAACACCAAGCCCACCACCCATTAGGCCCACGTCCATGACACTAAAATTACCCCTCCTTGCACTATTCAAAATGATTTATCCATTTACCAAACTTACTTTAACATTTGACTTCACATTTTACCTTGATACCATTTTTTCCAAGCCATTTATTAGACAACCCTACACCATTTATTAGTAAACCCCACGTCCAAGACCTTATAACACTCCTTTTATTTATTTTCAACATCATTAATATCCATCTTTAGACATTTTCAACAAAGCCATCACAATTACATCAACCTTTCACCATTTTTCAACAAAGTTTGCCAACCTAATAAATGTCCTTCAACATCACCTTGCCAACCCAATTAATGCCCTCTCAAATGCCTATATAAACACACATTTTTCTGCCTTGGAACACCTAGCACATATCAAGAGACATCAAGCAAAAGACTTAGCATTTGAAGAGCAAAACACCCCCTTATTCCTCTTAGAATTCACGCCAATAACTCATTTCGACACCACCTTGCTCCCCTAGCCACACATGCACACGTATCCTCTCCCTTTTCTTCATAAAATACAAAAACAACAATCTTAAACTTGCCATGCACACGTGAAGACCTAAGCTACACAAACTGCCATGCAATTTGACTGCCCATTAAGCCCCTTTGCCACGTACAAACATGCCACAAAGCCACTGAACTACACGCCAAATTGCCCTTCATTCTACCTCTCAAATTCACGTCCATATTGCCTTCTTCACACCCAAGCAGTTCACGCCCATTAACCACCTTACAGCAGCCCTCTTTCACGCTATTTGCATTCATTTTTAGCCTCCTCCATGCACGCCTAGCAGCCCCCTGCAAACCAGCCTCTGCTCACGCCATAACAGCCCCTTAGTCACGCCCCTCACTGCCTCATTCAGCTCTTCACGCATAAGGCCTCCCTTCACGCCCCTCACTGCCTCCAAAGCTCACGCCCAAAGCATCCAGTTTAGCCTCCAAATACACGCCCAAACTGCTCTTATTCCTCACACAAGACTGCTTCAGTTTAACCTCTGAAACTTGCGTCCAAACCACTCCATTTCCTCCTCAAACCAGTACAAAAGTTGCCTCATCCAACCCTCATCATTCATGCCCAAACAGCAGCTTATTACACTCAAAACAGTGACCAAATTCACCAAAACAGTGAGCAAAACACTGAACTCGAAATCCTTCGAGGAACCAAGCAAACGGCCATCCAATACCCCTCCAAATCCACCAAAAAACCTTAAATACATCACCAACCAGTGAGCAAAGTACGAAGACCTGAAACGCAGCGAAGCGAACTCAAAACAACGAGCAAAGTGGCAAAACAGTGAGCAAAGCACCAAAACAGCGAACCGGTGTGATCGTGGTGATTTGCCTTTCCGACGGTCGTGTAACGTGTCTTCGAGCAACGAAAAAAAAGGTTAGACCTGAGGGTTTATATTACAGAATTTTCTCACAAAAAATAATGGTTTAAAAATGTATTTTATGGTATTTTAGCATGAGTAGTTAACTTGGCATGTTGTTGGAATTGGCTCACATGAAATAATGGCTTAAAAAATGTATTTCATGTGTTTAATGTGTTCAATTATTTTAGTATGTTGTATTAAATTTATTTACATAAAATAATGATTTAGGAAATGTATTTTTATGTGTTTAGTATGAATGATTAGCTTGGCATGTCATTTAGGATTAATTCACATGAAATAATGACTTAGGATGGTTATTTGAGCATGTTATTTAGAATTAGTTCGCATGAAATAATGAATTAGTATATGATGTGATTTCGGGGTGAATGAAATATGTGTTCTTTCTTGTGGTATATCGGATGGAACCCGGACATAAATTCCATAGCCGAATCCGAATGGACGGTATTATGGTTTGCACTCGGGATACAATGCCCCGTACCACTCGAAAGATTCATGTATTTCATTTCATCCAACTTG
The DNA here is from genome assembly GCA_019454045.1 of Zanthoxylum bungeanum. Classification (NCBI taxonomy): domain Eukaryota; kingdom Viridiplantae; phylum Streptophyta; class Magnoliopsida; order Sapindales; family Rutaceae; genus Zanthoxylum; species Zanthoxylum bungeanum. The sequence goes on from SKCR01037706.1 coordinate 48,065, forward strand.
TATTTGAGCATGATTAGGCTACTAGAATGTTATTTTATTTCAAGCATGTTTTAGTTATTTACCTTTTGTATTAGGAATTTAAATTAAGGCATGTTTAGACTACTATGTATGTAGCATGTTTGATGTGTGATGTCGGATTTTGCCGTTATTAAAAGTTTACTGTTGAAGCATCCAAACCTAGAATTTAGACTACTTTGACCAACATGTATGTTGAGTAGACTTGGTTAATATTGCACAAATCCATTCATTACAAACGACATAAGTAAGGGACCATTCCGAACCCAACGGTTTAAGGTCTTCCCTTGCGAGGGGTGAGTGCGGCCTTAAATCATTTTCCCGGTTCACACCGGGTGGCGACTCCATTATTCTCCGGTTTAGTCCCCCGTGGGCTACTCCGTATTCCCAACTAGGCCCTGAGTCTAGAACAGCATGCGCGTCGCCCAGTTTATGTGTCCTACAGGAATACACTCGTCTCATACGACAAGTCGAGTGTGATTACTCCTGAACCACCATCTGGTTTAGTCGACCGGGGACATCCCCTAGATGACTCATGTTGAGTCATAGAGTCATGGAATACACTCGTCTCATACGACAAGTCGGGTGTGATTACTCTTGAACCACCATCTGGTTCAGTCGACCGGGGACGTCCCTCAGATGACTCATGTCGAGTCATAGAATCTTGGAATTCACTCGTCTCATACGACAAGTCGAGTGTGATTACTCATGAACCAAAATCTGGTTCAATCGACCGGGGACATCCCCCAGATGACTCATGTCGAGTCATATAACTTGGAATTCACTCGTCTCATACAACAAGTCGAGTGTGATTACTCCTGAACCACCATCTGGTTCAATCGACCGGGGACATCCCCCAGATGACTCATGTCGAGTCATAGAGTCATGGAATACACTCGCCACATACGAAAAGTCGAGTGAGATTACCCCTGAACCACCATCCGGTTCAGTCGACCAGGGACATACCACTGATGACCCATGTCGAGTCATAAGAATCATGAAATGCACTCGCCTCATACGACAAGTCGAGTATGATTACTCATGAACCACCATCTGGTTCAGTCGACCAGGAACATACCCCTGATGACCCATGTCGAGTCATAAGAATCATGGAATGCACTCGCCTCATACAACAAGTCGAGTATGATTACTTTTGAACCACCATCTGGTTCAGTCAACCAGGAACATATCCCTGATGACTCATGTCGAGTCAAATAGAATCATGAAATTCACACGCCTCATACGACAAGTCAAATAGAATCATGAAGTCGACCGGGGACATACCCCTAATGACTCTTGTCGAGTCAAATAGAAATATGGTTTTTTCACTATCTTTGTACTACATGTCGAGTGGAATATCTCCTAAAACCATTGACTGGTTCAATCCGCATAGGAAATTCCCCATAAGCTCACACGGATCACAAGCTAAAGATGTGAGTCCCTCATACACTATACGACATGTCAAATCAAGGTTAATACCCAAAAAGCCTTCGACAGTTTCAAAAAACCAAAGACGCCTCCTGGGCTATTGTCGAAAGCGAAAGAAAACCTGAATTCTTCCTTCTCCCGACTGTATGACGGGACATCATGTGCATTAGCTCTAGACCAATGCCAAGATCAGAGAAATAATTATCCATATCTTGATTCATTCGACAGACTCAAAGGTACTCCCCAAGTCTAGGACTTCCAGACTTAGAGAGTAGGGGACAAACTGTACGGGCCAAAATTGGACCTAGGGATAAAATTGACCTTTACCACAAGGCCAACCACTAAGCCTGGAGCCCATTAGTAGATCCACGGGCCGCCTCACGGGCCCAAACTCGTTAACATAAAACGAGCCAATGGACACCAGTTACGAAGATAAAGAAGAGAATCCGAATTCATAAACATCATCATGAAGTCGACAGTTTCGAAGGAGAAATACGATCGTCAGTTATCAGACATAAATCACCTGAATTAAACCATCATTGAAGAAGGATTCCAACGGGCAGAATATGGACCCCGCATCAGGGAACCTATAAAAATAAGAAGACGAAGCAATAAAGTGTCATCTTCTCCTGGAGACAACTCCTACATCAAGATACTAATCCAATACACTGCCCTTACGGCTAGCAAATATGTGGTTGATGTATTCCATAGACCTTAACCCTTCCATCCTGAACTCATTCGCCCTTAGGCTAACTTGAGCGTCGGAGTGCCTACGACATCCACCACACCGGTGGGCAGTAACCTCCTTTTTCGCTCTACTCTTGTTTTGCAGGTTCGTTCGTGCCCCTCAGCTCAATTTCTTGATTGTGGACCTCGACCGAAATCAGTTTCCACATTGATTATTATTAGTTTTGTAAAATAAAAGAAATAAAAACAAAACGGCCAAAAAAAAAAACCCGAGCCCCTAGAAAAAGGTGAAAAATATTTCCCGACAACATGATGGGCCGAATTTTTCCAGGACTTGAAATTTTTTGGTAGGCAGTGTAAAGTGAGTGGGAAATGGTGATAAATTTGCAAACCATCATTAATTATGCTAGCCTAAGAGTGTCAATGGGCTGGGCTCGGGCCGGACTTTGATAAGCTCGGCCCGAGTCGACAATTTGAATTTAGGCCCGAGCTCGGGAAAAGCCCGGTTCGGACTATTATGGGGTCGGGCTTTACCCGGGTCCGATTTGTTTAATATAAAAATTTATATATATAAAAAATTTATTATATAAATATATATATTTATTTATTTATTTTAAGCCCGAGCCCGAACCGGATTACCCATTTTAAAGCCTAGTCCCGATTTTTTTTACCCCGAAATGGGCCGGACCCGGACTTTTTTGCCACACATACGCTAGCGAAATATCACAAGAGTCTTTTCTATAAATTTCAAAGGGCATGAAAATTTTACCTTTACCCATCATTTCACCCAAAATCTTGCAAAACTTTGTAGATTTTCCATCTTAAAAAATAAAAATTGATACACTTTTAAAAAATTTAAGTGGAAATTAATAAAATTAATATATACATATATATGTATATATTATAATATTTTCATTCTTAATTTTAAGGTGAAAATCAGATAATTTCTAGTTTTAAAATAATGAAATGGGTTAAGTATAAATGAATTTTTCTATAACTCAATATCTCTTTCGATTTTGAATTCGGGTGCACAATTAAAGAAAATTACTTAAAATCCATTTACTGAATAGCAAAACTTGATAATTAGATTTTTATATTTGGAAGGAATCTACAATTTCGGCATAATAAGTTTCTAAGTGTTGAAAATATGGTCCCTATGGCCGTGACTTGGTGGAATATGACTCAAGATTTTATCTTTGGATTCTGGATTTGAATACAGACAGCATGCTTTTTGTAAGAATCTGAGACAGTCATGAATTTTACTTGCTCTACTTAAGTCCGATTCGGGTGATTTGGCAACGAATTTTCAACGTTTCCAAAAAAAATATTGAAAATGTGGCCGTTTAGCTATTATTAAGAAAAAATTAGGAAAAAAAATTAGATTATGATTTACTCTTATGTTTCATCTAACAACTCCATGATGGTTGTTCCGTCTAGTCTCTCTTAACAGTCCAAATCCAAAATGATTTGCATGGCATGGTTATGCTACATGTGAATTTAATTCAAGTCACCATTTGGAAGATGGTGTGGAAGTCGAAGGTTTCAAAACGTTATCGGGGATAGTACACACAGACGATTGGTACGAGATTTGTCAGGATTTTCATAATTACCCATTATAATAAGAAAGAAAAAAAAATATATTTTATAAATAAATAGTCATGTAATTTAGAAATTTATATAGCGCCCTTGCACATGCAACATGTTATTCTTCAAATACTTATTTGTTTATCTATGTGAAAAATTGAATGGTGGGAAAATAAACATAATCTTAAAAGACGCTTCAAATAAAAAATATGTTTATATCATTTTAATCAAAAAATTTCCTCTACCAAATTTAACTACCCTCCATTTTATAATAAATTTAACAACTCTCCCATTTTTTACATCCAACAAATTTAATTACCCTCAAATTTATTTTCTAAAGTATTTTCAATTTCTTATAAATTATATTATTTGTTATATAAATTATTCATCATTCCACATGTTCAAAACTAATTAAATTTTATTCTCTTTTCTATTGATTTCCTTTATGGTTAGTAATTTTATTCAGCAAATTGAGATGAATTGAGATTTTGGGTAAAAAAAATTGGATAATCAATTTGATCCATTTTGGAAAAAACAAAATCCACTAAAAATGAGTAAAATTGAAATGATAAATGTTAGTAAAATATATAGTGAAATGTATATGAGTTTAATATTATTTATAGATTAAAAAAAATTGTTGAAAATTATGACTATTGCTTATATTATTTTAGTAAATAATTATTATTAATAACTCCAACCATCACCACCAAAAATAAAAATGAGAGATAAAATATCATATAATATTACTTGAAGATAAATAAGTTGTTCTTCAATATTGAAGAGTGAGAATGAAAATCTAATTTGAATAATCTTACTTGATTTTTTTAATAATAAATTTTAATGATGTGGCTCACCATTTAAATAATAAAATAATATTTGAAGAGTATTTTAGAGTTGATCTTAAAACTTTAAATTTTAACTTAAGATTAGGGTTCAAATCTTAAAAAAATAATCAATTTTTAAATACATAATACGATTTTTGTATTATTTATTCTTTGTCAATAAAAATCATATTTTAAGAATTCGTTTAGTACGCGATGTTTTTCTCTGGTTGATGAGTAAAACTCCCACAGAGCTCGAGCGGTTTCACAACTTTATCCTGGATGTTCCATTTTGGCCACAAATAGTGAGAGCATTTTTTTCCTTCAAGGTTGGTTGTATTTTTTTCCCTCCTCGGGATTCCACACGACGTGTGAGTTAATTTGGATAATATTCAAGCATTCTATTAAACATCTTATGTGATTTAATAAAGAAAGTCCAAAATAAATTGTAGTACGATCATCTTAATTATAAGTTTTAAAATCTCAAACAACATGAATAATTCCAACAATTTATCTTATTCATATACACTTCTAAATCTATGATCTTAATGTATAGTTCATATTTCTATTATCATCACACAAGATCCGGATCCAATTATAAAAAAGAAAAGTAAAACAAAAGCGGATATGGATTGATCTGAATGCATGTTCGGATTCGAATCCAAATGCATGTGGATCTATATCCATATTTTACCTTCCTCAACTATAACAATAACAAAAAAAAAGAGAAATAAAATCCTCATTTTTTATTTGGAGTGAAAAAGTTCAGAAGGAAAGAAATTTATTTATCTGAGTGATTCGGTTTGGAGTGAAGAATGAAGACAACAAATCGGATCGGGACTATTAAAAGGAGAGAGTTTAGATGGTATTAATAAAATACTAATACATCAAAGTCATGATTGAAGGTCAGAATTGTTGGGAAGCGGCCGCGAGTGCACATCGGAAAATCAAAATTATTATGCCGTTTTCTCTTTGCCAAAGACCCATTTGTTTTGATTATTCTACAAGCCTAGGCATGTTACTATATATTCTAAGTATAAAACTCATAAAACATGCAAAGAACATAAACCTAAACATGTTAACTATCATAAGAACTCTAATTAAAATAAAGAAAGAAAAATACTTACTTGAACCGAAGACTCCTCCAGTCCTCCCTCCAATCTACAAGTTTTCCTCGAACTCAGCAAGCTCTTCTCCGTTCCAAAGATCCACCCAAGTGTGTGGCCTCCAAAAGTGCACATACCAAAGCCAAAACTCAACGGCAAGACTACGCCTTGAGTGCACATGTATTTTGCCATTGGTGCTAGCCTAGGCAAATACCTCAAAACTTTCAACTCGAGGTTCCTCTAGTCAACTAGACTTAAGGATCCTCAAAATCAGTGGCTTACTCTTTAAATTTTAGAGTTGCTCACTTATATAAACCTAATATATGAAAGGTTTTGGTGTAGCAATTTGTGAAGAATTCTTTGGGTTTATATAGTGCTCCAAAGACAACAAAATTAATTAAGAATCTGATGTGGGATAAAGCTAATTTAATCTTAGTCATTGGATCTTAATTTAGTGGTTTAATGAGATTATAAAACCCTAATAAGAGTTTGGGCCGAACTGGACTTCAAAACAATAACAAATTTGTTTTTACTATTCATGTTACTATTCACGTGAATAATATTTTTTTATTCCAATTCCCAAAGTGCCCCTATCGTCATTCACCAATCCCTAAGCCATTATGGAACCTCATAAATGATCTGTTCAATAATTAAACACATTGAACCATTTATGAACAATTCTTACATCAATCATATATGTTGTTATATTTGTACTGGGCACTGTTAACTATTGATTTCGACTTTGTTGTGTGTGACCTTTTGGGTTCCCCTCAAGTTGAACATGAAATGAATCGTGATAATTTAATCGAACATAAATTATCCTCCGATCAGATGGTCGTTCGATTTCAATGACCAATGTTGACATCTAGCAACATGCCAAGACCCTCAAATGAGAAGGAAAGATATATATATCTATTCTGTATGCGATTTACATATGATACGGTCATTCGCCTCACTGTATCCCCACATATTGACCTAGGGTACGGAAAGTGTTTACCCATATAGTCAAAGGTATGATGTTGATAGTGTCATAAATCGTGCTAACCCAAGAATCTCACATGATTCTTCCGTTGTGGCCACAATCTCAAGCATTTATCGCACATATCAACCCGCGAACTGGAATACTACTCTTATAAGAAAATATTATCCGAGAGAGTGGCGATTCTCTGTTGTATCTTTACAAACTCCATGTATTTCAATAAATGACACAATCATATCATTATGACCGGATCTTTTGAACCGGTGAAGGAGAATGTCAAAGTTATTTGATCCACACATAAGATTGTAAATACCTCAAGTCTAAGGACTAGTCATATAATCGATACATGAAAGTTCTCATAGACACATGTGATAAACACTCCATATGAAAACTTTCGGCGGTCAGTTCGATGGACAAGAGCAACTCATGCATCCATGTGATACACCAAACGGACGGATCTCCGCTAGTAGCTTATGATATCGGCTACCCCACTTAAAGGCGGATCATATCATCATGCTAGTCTCTCCACTTTGTGAACGCTCAGATTATTCACAAAACTATGACTATGAACATTTAAGAGTAATGATTCTCATAAGGCATGGAAGATATCGTCTTATTACTCCAATGGCTTTATTACAGTGTTGATGATTCATATAAGTTATGTAAGACACGTATAATAAAAATTGTCATTTTATTAATTAATGAGAATATTACAAATACATGTACATATAGCTCATCCATAAGTTGGGTATAAGGCATATCCCTAACAATCTCCCACTTGCACTATAGCCAACTAGTATGAATCTGGACACCATACTCTCGGGTGTGCCTATCATGCTTTTTTTGAGTCAGCTCTTTAGTCAGAGAATCTGCAAGATTATCTTCTGTGGGTATTTTCTCTATAATAACTTCTTTTCTCTCAACAATCTCCCTGATGAGATAAAATCGCCTGAGTACATCCTTGAATTTCTGGTGGGACCTTGGTTCATTTGATTGAACAATGACGCCTGTGTTGTCATAGTACATCGTGACACAATTCTTTATCGCGGGAAGCACTTCCAGCTCCGTGATGAACTTCTTTATCCAGACTGATTCTTTAACTGCCTCAGATGCTGCAATATACTCGGCTTCAGTGGCGGAGTCCGCTGTAGTTGACTGCTTTGAGCTTTTCCAACTTACAGCACAGCCATTTAAAGTAAACAGATATCTTGTTTGTGATCTGATGTCATCCCTATCGGTCTGAAAGCTCGCATTACAGTAACCAATGACTTTCATCTCAGAATAATCTCCGTATGTCAAAAACACATCCTTAGTTCTTCTCAGATACTTGAGGATTGTTTTGACAGCTGCCCAATGTTGCTCACCAGGATTTGTCTGATACATGCTCGTTATGTTAAGAGCATAAGAGACATCAGGTCTTGTACATAGCATGGCGTACATGATCGATCCTATTGTTGAAGCATAAGGGATCATACTCATACGCTCTCTATCTGAAGGAGTATGTGGACATTGCTCCTTAGATAATTTGATTCCATGACAAATAAGTAAATTACCTCTTTTGGAATCTTCCAATTTGACATACGCTCTCTAGCTGTTTTGACATCCATATGCCAAATCTCATAATCAAATTGTGCAGATAGTGCCGGTAAAATTGTGACAAAGAAAGGCTGAGCTTTTCAGGTGGGAGACGGGAGACGAGGGCGAACCTTTGGCATTTCTCGCATTTTCTAGTGTATACAACTGCGTCGGCTCGCATCGTTAGCCAATAATACCCAACTGTGTGGGCTCGACATGCAAGACTCGTCCCCTATAGTGATTTCCACATTCTCTTTCGTGTAGCTCGGCTAACACGTACTGCGCTTCATCGGGAGTTAAGCATTTAAGGTAGGGTCCGGAAAGGGATCTCCTCAAGAGTTGGTTATCATACATAGTGAACCGGGCAGCTTGCCCCTGGATCTTTCTGGCGGCTACCTTGTCTGTTGGCAATTCGCCTTCTTCCAGGTACTTGATCAAATGTGACATCCAATAGTCGATTTGTTTGATGTGGGAGACAGATCTGTCTTATATTTTAACAATAGTTGGCCATTGTAGATATGCCACTGGTATGACTCGAATATTATCCTCTTGTAGAGTGGACCCGAGAGTAGCCAGGGCATTCGCGTGGACGTTCTCGGTCCTGAGAATCTGCGAGATTGTAAATGATTCCAAGATAGACTGGATTTCCTTTACCTTCGATAAATTGGCTGCCATCTGAGCCTCTCGAGCTTGGTAAGAGCCTTGGAGTTGGTTGACGACTAGTTGTGAATCAAATGTCGCCTCAACTTTCTTTGCACCAAAATCTCTAAGTAATGTTAGCTCGACTATCAACGCTTCGTACTAAGCCTCGTTGTTGGTAGTTTGGAAGCCACACTTAAAAGCCTGTTGTATAACGTCACCTGAGGGAGAAGTGATTACAACCCCCAACCCGGAGCCTCGTCTGCTGGAAGAACCTTCCATCGCAAGTTTTTATACCTCAGTTGTTTGGACACACATCACCTCTTTCTCCACATCAGTTTGTAGATTGGGGCTGAAGTCCGCCACGAAATCCGCAAGGGCTTGGGACTTAATGGCGGTTCGCGGTTGGTAAGTGATGTCGTACTCCCTAAGTTCAACTGCCCATTTGGTTAGTTTTCCAGAGAGCTCGGGCTTGTGAAGAATGGTCCTCAATGGGTATGTGGAATATACGGTGATGGGATGACCCTAGAAGTAGGGTCGGAGCTTGCGAGTTGCTGTCACCAATGCAAGAACCAAATTCTCCATTTGAGTGTACCGAGTCTCTGGGTCTAGTAAAGCTTTACTCACGTAGTAGATCGAGAGTTTATGTCATCATTCTTCCCTTATTAAAACAGCGCTGACCGCCTGTTCCGAGACTCCAAGGTAGAGGAATAATCTTTCACCGTCGACTGGCTTGGAGAGGAGGAGGTATGGTTAAGTACTCTTTCAGTCTGTTTAGGGCTTCTTCGCAGGCCGGAGTCCACTCAAACTTCTTTGCTTTCCCAAGGGTGGAGAAAAACAAGAAGCTTTTGTCGATAGACTTGGAGATGAATCTGTTGAGTGCGGGGATCCTTCCCGCAAGTTGCATGACCTCTTTGGGGTTTGTTGGGGAATGGATGTTGATGACCGACTTTATCTGCTCTGGGTTGGCTTTTATCCCACGTCGAGTGACCATGTAGCTAAGAAATTTTCCGGAGGCTACCCCAAAAGCACACTTGGTAAGGTTAAGCTTCATCCCATATTTCCTCATCACGTCGAATGCTTTTTCTAAGTGTCCCAGGTATTGTTTGGATTGTAAAGATTTCACTAACATGTCATCAATGTAGACCTCCATGGTTTTCCCAATCTAATGGGAAAACATCTTGTTGACAAGATGTTGGTAGGTAGCACCAGTATTCTTCAGCCCGAATGGCATCACTTTATAACAATATATTCCTCTGTTAGTGACGAAGGCCATTTTTTCTTGATCGTCCGGATGCATGAGGATTTGGTTGTAACCCGAATATACATCCATGAAACTCAGTAGTTCGTGTCCTGTTGTAACGTCGATCATTGAGTCGATATAAGGGAGTGAGAAGGAATCATTCAGGCACGCTTTGTTCAAGTCTGTGAAATCAATGCAGACTCGTTATTTGCCATTCTTCTTACGCACAACCACGACGTTAGCAAGCCACTCTGGGTACTGTACTTCTCTAACGGCTCCATTCTCCAACAATTTTTGGACTTCCTCATCGATGACTCGGTTCCTTTCTGGGGCGAACTTCCTACTTTTCTGTTTGACAGACGGGTAGGCTGGATCCACATGTAACTCGTGTGTCATCAACTCTGGGTCTATTCCTGTCATGTCTCCATGTGACCACACAAAGTAGTCGTGATGCTTCTTGAGGAAATCCACCAATTCGGTGCGTAGCACGGGGTCGAGGTCGGCTCCAACTTGGGTCTTATGGTCTGGGTAGTGAGGGTGAATTGGACCTTATCGAGTTCTTCCACTTTCGGAGTATCTGCGTAGACTCGACAAGACCCCTCCTGTAATTGCTATGCTGTCTGAGATTTAGGTTTGAGGGTCATTTGGTAGCAAGTTCTGGAAGCAAGTTGGTCCCCTCTGATTTCTTGGACCCCCAATTTGGTAGGAAATTTAAGTACCTGTTGATAAGTGAACGAGACGGCCCTCATATCGTGAATTCACGGTTGACCCATTATCAAGTTGTAGGCCAAAGGGCAGTCTAGGACGAGGAACGTAGTCATTTTGTTGATTCCTCATGCGTATACTGGGAGAGAGATTTCCCCCATTGTGAATTTTTGTTCCCCGTTGAAGCCTATCAAAGACGTAGATCGATGATTTGTTTTCTCCAATCCTCCTCCTATGTCATTAAGGGCCGTTAGGAAGACGATATTAGATGATGACCTCGTGTCGACTAGCACTCTCTTGATCATGAAGTTAACCACCTGCAAGGATATCACCAATGCTTCATGGTGGGGGTTCTTATGACTGGATACTCTGTCGTCCATGAACTCGATCGCCAAACCAGTATAGTCTCCTGCTACCACCACCGTGTGACCCGAGGCGACAGTCGTTACCATTCTGGTATGCCGTTTCGCTGCTGAATGAGAGATCCCACTAACTTCTGATCCTTCTGATATAAGATTGATCGTATTGTTGATTGGTGGAGGTGGAATTGAGGCTTCCTCCCGGTCATCCATTTCTTCCCTCCGGGCCAATGTGGCTTTCCCTTTTTCGGTGAGCAGGTCTTTCGGGTGCCCCTTTTTTAACAACTCCAGTACCTCCAATCTCAATGCTATGCAATCGGTCGTCGTGTGCCAGTAATATCGGTGGAATTCACACCATCTACTTGTATCTTTCCTCCTGGAGCCTTCCTTGGAACGTGGAGGCCACTTTACTTCACTCCCTATTTTCCTGAGAACTGAAACGAGTTTATCTGGTGAAATGGTGAAGTTATAATCTGGGAGACTGGGGGCACCATTAGGGGTTCTCTCTTTTCTGTCGTATGGGATTGTTCTGCGATTGGGAGCTCTGTCGTAGGGGCAAATATCTATAGCACAATAAGTTCTTTGATTGGTTGCTTGCTGGCCCCTCCTACCAAATTCTTTCGGTCGCTTGGATGGATATCCCCCCTCTTTTGTTGACTGGATGAGATTTCTCTTTTCGCATTCCTTTTATCATCTTCCCATCTGATTTCCGTTCGGGCTCTGGCCATTGCCTGGTCCATAGTGTAACATCGATTCTTGGTCAACTTTTTGTAGAGGCCGCTGTCAGCCAACAACCCATTCCTAAATGCTTCAACTGCTGTCGGCTGGTGGAGATCCGAGATACCATTCTTTCCTTGTTGAAGCGTGAGATGTAGCTTCGCAGAGATTCTCTATTCCACTGTTATATTGCATTGAGGTCGTCTGAGGTCTTCTCGAATTTACAAGAACTAGCGAAGTGTTCTACGAACTTGTCTGCCAATTCTTTATAGGACCCAATCGAACGGTATGGCAAATTGATAAACCACGTGAGGGCTGGGCTAGCCAACGTCTCTCCGAACCCTCTACACATTCCTGCTTCCCTCTGATGTGAAGAAAGGCCTGTGGACATCATCTTGTATTTGTAATGGATTACGTGGTCGTCGGGGTCAGTTGATCCATCGTACAACTTCATCTCAGGTGGGCTGAACTTTCGAGGGAGTTCGATTGAGTTGATCCCCTAAACGAAAGAAGTGTCCGTAACGGCTCCTGCTCTGCTTCTCTTCAAGGGTAACCTGGCTTCTGGTCGGCTGGACAAGATTGTTTCCTTGAACTCCTCAATCTCCTTGCGCATGGATGAGGCTATTGTTGGTTCGGCCAGTGGTACGTGTTGGTTTTTCCCATGACCGATCAGATGATTTTCGGAAGGGGGAATGTCGCATGTTTCATTGCTTGGTGTCTCTATCAAATTGGGTTGGTGGCCCGGTTTATTAGGGGGATTGGCGAACTCTCCTCGCCTGGTGGTGGATGACAGATGTTCCAACTATTTTTGGAGGTCGCTGTTGGAAATCTTCATGGCCGAATTCTCTTCCTCCAAAACACGTAAACGTACCTGGAGAATGGCCAATTGCCTGGCTAGAGGATCTGCAGGCTCGCTATGGTAACGCTTGCAAGTTCTCGTAGGCTAAACGAAAGCTTTGTTTGCTTATAAATCGCTACCCACCGGTGTGGTGGAAGCCGTAGGCACTCCGACGCCCAAGTCAGCGGAGGTGATGGGCTGTAAAGGCCGTAGTAGGAGGAGCAAGGTCAGATATTACCTTGATCCTTGTATGCTGCCGTGAGGGCGGAAGGTTGGATATGATGTGAGTACTGAATGGAGGATTGTCGAGCTATAAGTAGTGAATCTAGTGTGTCATTCTCGTAGACTTTCTTGTCCCTTATATACACTCTCGGGTGACGTGTGCATTTATAGCATTTGATTGCTCGCCTGTTGGATGCTGGTAACGGTTGATTCATGAAGGGTAGTTATGCTTGTCGGTTGGATGCTAGAAACGGCCAATCCATGAAGGGTATTTATGAATCTTGGCGTTTCGTCGGCTGGCGTACGGTGGGCCTTGGTTATGGTTTGGATGTGGGGTATTTTATTGGGAGTGGGCCTGTGAATCTTTGGGCTCATGTACACCAAACTCGGGGCTTCCTTCAGTGTGTGGGTTTGAAGTAGCAACTTGGGCCTGGATCTTATGTTGGGGAGTCTGGGGTGCGTTCAGTATTGGGTTTGAGGCAAAAGGTCGAAATTGCCCATGAACCAAATTTGGCCCGTACAGTTATTGTCTCCTTCATCATATTTTACAACCTATGTTTTGATGTGTGTGTATATATATATGAAAATCTTCCGTCAGGATGATCGGACGAAATTCGGACGTTAATCGATACTATTTCACCACTGTTTTGTGTTGTCGTTAGCGTATCCGGATGAAATCCGGATTGTAAAAATTGGATCGAAAGACGACCCTATATATATATATATATATATGATGGTAATTTCTTCTACAATCATGAATAGAAAGCCTTAGTAGACATGTTTTATGTTACAAAACCCAATAATAAAATCGTGACAGATTGTGTGTCCAAAGTGGATAATATCTATAAGTTTGTTGGTTCGTGCTGTTACAAATGGTATCAATGCTGACTAACAAGCTGATATATGGATGAATATGATTTCATTCCCTCCAGAAGACGAGAGGTCCTAAGAGAGAATCAAATAACATTCTACATCACTAGTGAGGGAGTTCCTTTATTGATTGTTTATAAGCAAGATATCTACTTAGTTGATAGGTTCTTTCTCTCCATTATATGATTATAAGAAGAATTAATATATAAATATGCTGTTGAAATGCTAACTTAAGAATTAGCTTAAATTATTAGGATCACAAAGACCATCCATTTTATATATAAATATTGACCACTTGCTTGCTGCCCAAATCTCCATAGCCAGCTCTCATTCTCAGAGAGAGCTGTAAATGTGCATGTCAGCAGTAGAAAAGATGAATGAGTGAGAGCAGTGAGGTCTAAAAACATTATTTATTTAATTATTTAAAAACATGATTCATGGACATGGCTTGAGTTATTCGTTGTTACTAATCATCTCCCCATTAATGGTCACCTTCCTTTTGCTTGCTTCTCTCTTGCATTTCCTTGTGATCTGATCACAACTTTCCTTCTAAGCTGTGACAATTCAAGCTTCCTTCTTTTCTTTTTTCAATGTAAGTAGCTCTATCAGTTTTGAATAATTTCATTTTAGAATGAAGCTGAAACTGAAGCTGATCTGTGTGCTTTTGATCTTATGACTTACATCAAAGTTTTGATATATGTTATTGGAAATTTATCAAAATGCTGACAAATTTATTTTATTTTGTGAAAGTTTGAATTTTGTTGAATTTTGTTTTTTGTTTTTAGCTATTTGTAGAGGGAATAGGGAGGCAATGCTGACGTGTATAGTGTGTTCAAAGCATCAGCATCAACATCAACATCAGCAGTTAAACAATGGAGGATCTTTAAGGAAGCAGCTTGAGGAGGAAGATGATGTTGGGACACCCAGGACTAGGCAAGCCATTAAGGCTCTCACTGCTCAGGTATTAGTTAATTTAGTAATGTAAAAAAGAATAATTTCTGTTTGGTTGATGAGAAAATGAAGAAGGGTTAGAAAATGCTGGGGAATAATCCTAGGATCTTTGTTTAGGTGATGAGAAAGTGGGAGAGATTAAGAGGAATTAGAGATCTGGGTATTTTCATTTTTGCTTTTTCCTACATGGGTTAATGAGTCAAATGATAATTGGACTAATAGGAAACCGAAATTTTCTGTTTCTTGATTTTCCTTTGGTTTCTCGGCAGCCAAACAGTTGATGAGGTTCATGACCTTCTCATTTTTACTTTAGAAATAAAGAGGGTGGGAAAATGAGGAGGGATCTTGAGTTTTGGGAGTTCATGAATTTTTGTTTTTTTTAAGGGGGGTGAAAAGGGACAAAAGAAAAAGGTTCCACGATTTGTTTTGTTTTATTATTACTGTTTGGTTGCTGAGAAAGTATTTGAAGTTAGAGGAATCTGAGATTTAGGGCTTTCTTTTATTGTTTTTAGGAGTTAGTAGGACAAAAGAAAAAAAAATTCTACTAGAATTGTTTTGGTTTCTGAGAAAATGTGCAAAATAGAAGGGTAATAAGCACTTTTACTTTTGGATCGCATGATTCTGATTCTCAAAAGCTAATACTAAAATCGAAACTGATTGTTGGAAAATTTTGGCAGAAAGAAGAAAAATCATATTAGAAAGTTAAACCGGCTTAATCGGATCCAGTTTTATAGATTTTGGAAGTGTAAACAGCTTAGCAACGAATGTCCAGAATTTTGCTTTTCCCTTTTCTGTAACCAAATTAGAGTTCGGAAGCAGTGAGATTTTTATTCGCTCCATTTTCTGAACATTCGATATAATTCTCCTTCCCTCGGAGAAGAAGGCTAGACACAAATGAAAGTCATTCTGCTTAGATTAGTTTAATAAGTTTTTCAAAATTTGGAAGCAGAACTATAATAGCTCTATTTTAATGGAGGAAGGTCTTAAAATATAAAAATATCCTTTATTTTTTACTATTTTTCCTGTTTTTAGATCAAGGACATGGCTGTGAAAGCATCAGGAGCTTACAGAAACTGCAAGCCATGTTCAGGATCATCAAACCGTAATCAGAATGGAACCTACGCTGATTCTGAGGCTGCATCAGACTCGGCGAGGTTTCATTATTCTTATCATAGAACAGGGAGTTCCAAGTCAACTCCGAGGATGTGGGGGAAAGAAATGGAAGCAAGATTGAAAGGCTTATCAAGTGGTGAAGGGACGCCTGCATCAGTGAGCGGAAGAACAGAATCTGTAGTGTTCGTGGAGGAAGATGAGCCTAAGGAATGGGTTGCACAAGTGGAGCCAGGTGTTCTTATCACCTTCGTTTCCTTGTCCGAAGGAGGGAATGATCTCAAGCGGATTCAATTCGGGTATGTTTTCAGTTTTTTTGGTACTGGTTTCCATGATAGTGGTAATGGGTGCTTTAGGTTCCAATTTCTGATTCCATATCAATGTAATGGTGCTCTGAATTTGCATGTGACTTGTTACTGTGACACATTCATTTTGCATAATTGAAGTGGCCCCCAAGTATGGTCCTAACTTTATAGAGTTTCAAGTACATGCATCAGAGCTCCATTGAAGTTCCAGTAAGTACATAATTCATTTCCACATCAGTTGAGGTAATAAAAATGGTAATCTAGCTTCCATTTTATGGTCAATGAATTTGCACGTGACCCGTTACTCGATCACATTCACTGTGCGTGATCGGAATGGCCACCTCTCTCCTACACACATCACTTCTCTGTTGTGATTCTAGTAATTTCTTTTCTGCTATGCTCTCCTTAACGGAAAAGAGAAGTTTACAATAATAGACATGTTCATCAGAAGAGAATTTGATCAAAACCAGCTGGGGATTTTGTGTGTGGTCTTGCTTTCATAAAATGAAGGACAACTTCCAACGCGAGAAACGTATACTTTCTGGCTTGTCCGCACAAAAATTTCATGCGGATTCCTTCATGAGAGAATAACTATTGATTAACAAGTATTTGTTCTTTTGTGCACCAAAATATAATCTGAACTATTCTGCATTTCCATTTCCGAAGTTTTGGATGGTGGAAATTATGAACAATCTTGAACATTATTGCTGTCCTGACTTCTTGGACTTCCTACTCTGTAGGATCCGTTAGTTGGATATAAGTCGATACTCGATAGGCTTGTGATTGGCATTAGAACTAACCACATTCGGTACACAACCAGGGTGGTGTAAGAAGCACCTCCTTCAATGGTGACCAGATTGCTAATTTGTTTTGTTTATTTGAACAGTCGTGAAATGTTTAACAAATGGCAAGCTCAAAGATGGTGGGAAGAGAACTATGATAAGGTCACGGAACTATACAACGTTCGAAAGTTCAACCACCAAGCAGTCCCACTTCCGACTTCTCCAATATCCGAAGATGAGGTATTGCTACTGTTTTTTTGCAATATCTTTGTTTAAATCTATAACATCTTTTATGGGGTTGACTCCATTTCAATGAATGGATCTATATAGATATTGTTTTGGTGTTCACAACTACCTTCTACCTTCTCCCAGAGCTCAATGATTGAATCTGCTAAGGATAGCCCTATGACTCCTCCACTTGTCAAAGAGTGTCCTCGAAACATCACCCGCCCAATGGGAGTAGGCAATTGCCACGACCCCGCTGGTCTTGCTTCGACTCCAAAACTTTCAAGCATTGGCGGGGCCAAGACCGAGACATCATCAATTGACGGTTCAGCAAGGAGTAGTTCATCAAGAGAGGGTGATCGTTCTGGAGACGTTTCCATCAGTAATGCAAGTGATACAGATACTGAATGCGTTGAACAGGATGAACCGGGAGTCTACATCACAATCAGAGCAGGACCAGGCGGTACTCGAGAGCTTAGACGTGTACGGTTCAGGTAAATGCAAAATTTAGTTTGAACTTTATGTATGTCGATCGAAATCATTTCAGATAAAGTTAACACACACATTTTGATTCTATATGTTTGATGCAGCCGCGAAAAGTTTGGAGAAATGCAGGCAAGGATATGGTGGGAAGAGAACCGAGCCCGGATACAAGAACAGTACTTGTGACAAAGAATGGTTAATAGTTCAAGTTCCTGGGGAAACATCAGAACACAGCTTACAGATTATTAATTAAGCTAAGTTTTAATGCATCTTTTCAGGAATGTGTTTGTTTTCTTCTGACATTTTTTTCTTTTTCTTTTTCTGTTAATTTCTTATCTGGGATGGATAATGTGCAATTAATGAAAAACATTGGGGAAAATGATAATTTCAATAGTGATGATAATTGATTTTAAACAATTCTAAATTTTAAATTTTAGATGGTTGCACTATAGTCTTTCATCAATTTCACTTTGAAGAATCATTTAAACATAGTCTTAAAAGTGAAGAAGATATATAGGAATGGGCTTGGTTTGGTGATGTAGGATTTGTGATCTAACTTTTAAATCCTGGGTTTGAATCTAGGGGTGCGTTTAAGGATGGTAATGGACCGAGCTCGGGAAAAAGCCGGCCCGTCTCGGACCGGGCTTTACCTAGGGCCGGTTATATATATATACTAGTTTTTGCCCGTGCCTACGGTACGGTGTTACAGTATTTGGCCAGTGCCTACGGCACGATGTTACATAATTAAATTATTTTATTTTTAATTAAATGATTTTATTTTAACTTTATATTTTTTAATTTGAAAATTTTTGACAATTTACATCAATCAATTCACTCTCTTTTCTACAATTACCAATGAAATGATCTGGGCCGTTAATTAAGCCACATAAAGAGAGCCGTTGGATACACTATCTTTCCTCCAACACCATTCTCCTTTATTATATAGATATTAAGGCCGGACCGGGCTCGAGCTTTTTTGCCACACTTAGGTGCGTTTCTTGTAAGAGTCTGGGACAACCGATAATTTTATATGTTCCGCTTAAGCTCGGGTCAAGTAGTTTGGCGGTATAGTTTCCAATATTTCCAAAAAAAATAATATATAACCATGTATGTGTACGTGCCAAATTTGGACCCGAGGGTAAAACTGTCTTTTCACGTCAAGATTCAATACTAAAAGCCCATAAATATTGGCCCTTCAAAAACATATTAGAAAACCCAGCCCAGTAGACTTTATTCTATCGGTACAGAACACTACAAATGAAAAGCTAAATAAAATAGACAGCATAAGACATGATTGTTACTAACTATTTTTACTTTTTCTAAACATAAACACATGCAACGCCGAAAGTTGGATCCAAGACACGTTGTGGGTTCCATAGCCAGGTATATCAGCACATTGTGGACCCACTGCCAGCTTTCATCACAGCTACAAAATATTCTCTTTTCATATCTATAAAAGGGAAGATAACTCAAGGTTCAAGGCAGACTGAACATCACTCTTAAAAACTTCTATTATCTGACACTAGTTCATTTCCTTTGTCACCGCCCTCACAGCTATCAAAAGAAAGTAAGGTAATAATAAGCCTTATTTCCTCATATTACATAATGGCAGCTCATTTCACTATACTGACTTGAGCGTCGGAGTGTACCCGGCACCCACCATACCGGTGGTAGTCTACTCCCGTTCATTTTATCTTTGTTTTGCAGGATCGTTAATGCCCCCAATCTACAAATTCTGATTGTGGACCTCGGGCGAAAAACAAGAATCCACAATATGTTAGTGGAAATTTTACCGAGGATAAAAAATCAAGTACATAATTAGTTCTTTAAATTCTTTTACAAATGATTCTTTACTATTAGAACATATTGTAAAAATATTATAGAATTTTATTTAAAAAAAAATAGACAAAACTTTAAAACTTGTGTGTTAATAAAGACTAAATAATTTTTACAAAAATTTTAAGAAGTTAATAAAGGCTGCCACCAACGAGCGGTTGGTTGAGTGGTAGCTGGCTCAATTCTAGGAGGCTCGACTGGGTATGTTCCCCAGTTCGAGTCCCGCTAGAGTCATCATCGTTGGGAGGATCATACCGTACAGCTCTCGGTCCGAATCCGGATTAGTCAGGCCCAATGTGGCACTGGATATCGGATGGGGACCAAAAATAAAAAATAAAATAAAGGCTGCCTAACTTTTAAAACTCTATAAAAGTGGCTAAATAATTACATAAGACAAAATATAGCTATCTAAAGATGAAAACGTTCCATTAAAGTCCTTTAATGATTACATGAGTCGTGCAGTGATTGTCGTTTTTTAAGAGAAAAATTGTTTTAGTCCACCTCCAATGTATTTGTTGCTATCCCCGGGAATGCATATTTATGGTACCTCTCAAATATCGGGGGACAATAAAATTAAAATAATAGTCGTTGAACTTAAATTGAGGTTATTAAATTTAAAATTTTTAGTATTGAACAGGAAATATATTTAAATTCATGTATTAATTTCAAGTTTAATTATAAAAATTTCAAGTTAAAAATTAAAACGACGGTCGTTTTAATTTCAATAATCCAAAATTTAATTTATTGGCTTTCGATACCCGGGGTAAAGTAGCAAACCCTTTCAGAAAAAAAACCCAACTAAAAGGGGTAAATTCGTAAAAACAGAAGACAAACAAAAACGATTCTATGAGAGTTGGGAAATTATCATTTTTTGTTTTGATGATTTATTTATTTACGAATATTTCCAAAAATTTAAACAAATTTAATTTGACACCCAATATTTCCGACAGTGTATTAATTTATACTTTTTACCTGTGAATTACTAAACTAACTGAAATATTTCGGGTGTATTTAAAATTGAACCTAAATAATATAAATTGGCTTATTTATTGAAATTTTGAATATAAAATTGAATTTATTTAAAATTTTGCGTTCATATTAATGGTAGTTTTAGGGACAACCTATAAAGACTATATCCGGCTACGGTTCCGGTTCGGAATCGAAATTGAATCGGTTGGAACCGTAAAGGACCGGTTCGGT